>JAHNEJ010003517.1:0-238065 GCA_022559845.1 Amorphophallus konjac | reverse complement strand
AGTCTAGTATTGTCAGCTCTCAACATTATTTAAGTGCAAGGGAAGTATGACACTGTCAAAGTTCTAATTAAGACTTTTGTCGTTTACTGGATGTCATCTTCTCTCATCGCCTAATTTGTCCCCCTGATTGCAACGTCTAAGCTTTGTCGCACATTTCATTTCTTAATGATCACGTTGTCCAACTTATTATGGCACCTAACTAACATCAAATCTTTCAAGGAATCATCTAACTTTTTAATATATCGTCTAATCTCTTAATATATATTCTAATCTGTCAACATATAGTATATCTATTCAATGTATAATCTAAGAGAAATACTTATTATCCGTGCAGGAGGGTAAGTTTATTACTAGTCCTATCTCTCATTGGGCCACATATACGTGTGTAGGCCCAACTTTTTGTGAGCTTTGCACGTATTTCAATGAGATTTTTAATAATGTAAGAGTAACAAATAACTATTTAAAGGTGAAAATAGCTATCTAAGGGTGACATATAACTATGTAAGGGTGATTAATAGCTAACTCCTGTCAATTTTTGTGTATTCTCGAGATGATAAATGAGAATTCCAATGCTATTTAACGGTAACAAATAGTTATTTAATGGTGAAAAATAGTTATCTAAAGGTGATAAATAGCTATATAAAGGTGATAAATAGTTCAGCTATTGCACATTCCCGAGATGACGAATGAGACTTACAATACTATTTAAGAGTGACAAATAATTATGTAAATGTGAAAAATAGTTATTAAAGAGTGACAAATAGCTATATAAGGGTGGGTGACAAATAGTCAGCTCCTGTCAGTTTTTACGCATTCTCGAGGAGACTAATGAGACTTCTAATGCTATTTAAGAGTGGCAAATAGCTATCTAAGGGGAAAAAAGTTATCTAAGGGTGACAAATAGATGGAAGTGTACATAAACATTTAATAAGTATTTAACGAAATTAATAGGTGAGACCCACGTGCCAATAACATGGACCAATAGTGTATTAGGCCGTTAATTTTTCTACCCATCGAGGAGGGTAACTAGCATTTCTCATCATCTAATCCTTTAATATATTGTCTATTCAGAAGATGATAGAAACAATTAATCTAATAGGTCACTTCGTCTAATACTCCCAACTTAGACGATATTGTCTACTTTAACATCATCTAACTCTCCCGATCACGTCATCGTCTAACTTCTTTTCGCTTAGGCGGAACATCATCTATCTTCTTTCACTTAAGTGGAACACATTCTATCTCCCTTCGTCCAAGTCTCTCCCTCTCAGTCTAACTTCTTATCATTCCATCTATTTTTCGTCCCATCTAGTTATCGCCTACCAATTTAAAAACTTAACATTTATAACATAATAAATAAATAGATAAATAAATATTAGACTATTGGAGATGTCACACTTACTGACATACCGCAGCGTGATCCGGCATGGCCAAATTGGCGCAATATGCTACAGTACGCCAAACCCTGATTTGATAACACACTGAGGCTCATATTGCGATTAACGGGAGTCCCAAACATAAATGATGAAAATAGAAGAAGCTACGTATTTTCGTGAAGGGCCTTTCACATCAGGAAAACATAATCTTTCTTTAATCAAGAATAGAGAAGAGATATTTATACATTAAAGGGATACTTGAAGGAACACGTCATTTGTTAATAACAACTACTGAGTTTTACAATACTAGATGTCCGGTAAAAAGTTTGATATATATTTATGCGTTGTAGATACCCCGCCAGGCTTCAACTGCATTTGGAAACAATTTTGAGTTGATCGGATTACGGAGGATTTGAATTTTATATATTTTGTTAGAGGATGTGAATTTTTAATTTGAAAATGATAATTAAATAATTTAATTTGAGAACATATCTAATTGTGAATAAATTTTTGTACGGAGTTGTCCAAAAAAACCTCTACTTTTTAGGTTTAAATTTTATAGATATCATTATCAACTTACTCACTTTAGATATTTTCCCTCTACTCTAATAATTAGAGTCTATTAAATTCATTAAAAATCTCACATAAAATAATTTTTAGAGATTATCACTCATTTCATATTTTGAATTTACATCTCTCCTCTTCACCGAAATACATTATATATATATATTAATATATTTATGATTTATTTAAAAAAGATCATGAATACATTCTAATAATAAGAATCCCTTGCACGATCTTTTCTAGAGAAAGATTTCGGCGGTGAAGCGACTCGTTTAACTTCGTAATATAAAATGACAGTTGTTTGATACATTAACGTCCATCTAGGTACGTGTGTCCCAAATACAACAGTTAACTCGTTAATGTGCGCAAGTAGCCGAAGAATATTTTGCTCCGACAACCATTTTGGGTGGTGAGATGCGATGCCTAACCTTATCCAAAAAAACAAAAGGCATTGTGCGTGAAAATGATGGGTGTGGCTGTTCTTTTGGGACCACTTTAATAACAGAATAATAGTATTGTACGTTACTTTATTCCCTTTATTCTGTCTTAAGCGATTTTGATAACGTAGCTTTGGTAGGATAATTTATTCGGGTCAAACAAGATCAGTGAGAGTTAAGGGTGAATAAGTTTATTCGATCAAAACAGGCGTGAGGGCCACTTTGACAACATTTTAGGATAAATCCCGCTAAGATAAGTTTTGGGTAAGCTGTCTTAAGATTAAGCTTAGTTGAATTTGATAATTAGTTATCGTACTGTTTTGGATAAGAAAAAATACATAAAATAATCAAAAACATAGAATAAATAAAAAACTCACGTAACTTTATCCTACCCGACCCGGTTAATTTTACGGCAAATCTCACAGCTCACTAGAGCCTCTAACCACCAACTGCACAAACACGGGGATAAGGGTGATTAACAACAAAAAACAACTCAAGTACTTGGAAAAAAGTCTATTAGTTGTATTTGTCGTATATACATATGGTAATATAGTATTGCATTGGAAAGAGATAAAATCATAATATATTTAATGTAGTAGAATCGTTTTAAAAAATCCGTTCAACATTTTTTAGATTTTGAGTTAAAATATTCAAGTTAAAAGATTTTAACATAACGTCGGAGTTTATAGTTGTGAAACAGTGTATTGGACCTCCCTTCTTTAAGACAGATCACGAATTTAAATTTAAATTTAGCCCCTTGCAGTTGTAAGGATGAAGAAATTATCTCATAAGTCCGTAAAGGGTCTATAACCCAGCTGCCTGCAAGTGACATTATATGACAGAAGAAAGACCTATTTGACGTGTTTGGATTGCATGGTCCAAGAACGGAGCAAGAAGACACAGATTTGCCTACGTGGGAAGTAGAAGGCTCGCCTCTATGTGGAGTGGAAAATTCTTGCGTCTGTCTTTTAATGGAAGCCACCTATTTATCCGGATAATTAATCTTTGGCATTGGCCAAATTTGAACCATGATCCCCCGGCAGGAATCGGATTTTTTCAAGTTTTAAGCGGAAATCTAGTGAAGTCATATAAACATTTTCCATTATGCATCAGCCCGAGACTTTCAACAATCGCGTTTGGAAAAACTTCGATTCCTGTCGTGATCACTTAGTTAGGCAATGTAACATCTTTCTAATTAATGCTCCATCTTGATCTAAGGTATCGTTTGGAACGGGAGGGTTTTAGGGATTCTGATTATTAAAATTTTCACCTCTTTATAAATATTTTTAAATATTTCAATATCTCATCAATTTTATTTTATATAAATTTATAAATTTATAAATAAATAAAGAGACAAATTAGGATAGTTTAAAATCTCCAAAAATTACTTATTTCCTCTCTTTCTATAGATTTTGAAAAAATATGCACACTCCCTATTCGCTCCAAATGATGTGTAATACCGACCATTACAAATGAGCAACTGTGGGTGACAATATGCGGAAGAGTTGAGGTGATGTAATATTTTTCTTTTCTAATGCACTTTGTCAGGAAGATGTGAGAAGAAAATTAAAAACTACACACGATAGCAATAGTTATCATAACTAAGGTTTTATAATCGGTCCGATACGGGACAAATTGTCCCATACAGGATCGTACCAGCCGCATACTAATACGACTAATCTGTATTACGCAACCGCTATCATTTCATATGTTTTAAATATCATTTGTTTTGTATTATTACGTTAAACATGTTTTGTAGCCAGGTTGGTTAGAGAACTCGTTGGGCGCACGAGTTTTTTTATTTCTTTTTAAGATTCTCAGTCAAAAAAACTTAAAATCCCAAAGACATTACCCATAATTGAACCCGTGCCGCATGTCATGTGAAGCACAAGTCACCTAATCAGTTTAGTTAGAAACTTTTTAAAATTATTTTACATATATTCTATACATTCTTTCATCTCGATACGCAACGTTATCATATTGTATCGTATCGATAAAAGATTTGTATGACCAATACAAATGATTCGTCAAACTTTAATCACGGTGTCATACCACAAGAGTTGAGACAACGTTGGACGACCGATTGGCTGTCCCTCTTTGATTTCGGGTTAGCCATGAGTTATAACAAATTAACCCAGGGCTAACCATATTTTTACTTTGATTGTAAGTTATAGTTAATCGGATTCAAAGGTGGATTAATCATGGATTATTCTCAAATTTTGAAACCTATCCCCGGAGATAGATTACATGCATTTGTCTCGATTTCACTCACTCTTGATTAATGTAACTTTCTCCTCACTCTCTCTCTCATTTGTTTATGTCCAGATTTCACTCACCCGTAATTAACGTAACTTTCTCCTCTCTCTCTCTCTCAATTATTTATGCCCCAATTTCACTCACCGTAATTAATGTAACTTCCCCCTCTCTCTCTCTCTCTCTCTCTCTCTCTCTCTCATTTGTTTATGTCTAATGCTAAATTCGTATACTTTCATCATTATTAATTTTTTAGTTAATAATATTAATGCTCGTTCTTAGCAAAAGTTTTATTATTATAATAATATATATTATCATATAGAATCTATTTAAATGTTTATAAAAATAAAAATAGAGATGTTAAGATAAATAATATTTTAAAAAAATATTTGTGATTTTTTAAATTTTAATTAGTTAGTTTATGCTGTTATTTATTAAAAATTGTGACATATTTAATTTATATAGTATTAAAAATATTTTAAAATAAAAAATATAAAGTGAACACTAATCTAACCCATAATTAATGACATTTTTTACTTTTAAATTTTAATTTGTGATATTAGCGATGTTATTTATCAGAATAATTTTATTTCCATGGTATATTCGATTTATGGATATATTAGAGATAATTTAAAAAATTTAAAACACAAGTTTTAATGTAAATAATAATCCAACCCGTAATTAATGACATTTTTTATTTTAATTAATGAGATGAATGATATATTTTTAGACAAATATTTCTATGATATTTAATTTATACAATATATTAAAACTATTTTAAAATAATTTTTTAAGGCAAACAGTAATCTAACCCGTAATAAATGATGATTTTTACTTTTAAATTTTAATTTGTGAGATTAATGATTTTATTTATCAAATAAATTTTATTTTCATAATATATTCAATTTATAAAATATATTAAAAGTTTTTTATACATTGAAAAATTTACTGCATACTAAGTTATAATTAATGACACTTTTGACTTTTAAATTTAAGTAGTGAAATTCATAATGTTATTTATAAAAATATATTTCCATAGTATATTCAATTTATAAATTATCCTAAAATATTTAAAAATTGAATTAAATTAAAATTGTAAGATAAATAGTAACCTAACTTCATAATTAATGACATCTTTGATATTTAAATTCTAATTAATGAGATTAATTATGTTATTAATTACATAAATTTATTTTCATTATATACTCAATTTATAGAATGTATTAAAATATTTAAAAAACAAAATTAAAAATTTTAAAGATGAAAGATAACATAAACCGGTAATTAATGCCATTTCTGACTTTTAAATTTTAATTATTATGATTAATTATGTTATTCATTGACTTTTTTATTTTATATTATATTTAATTTTATACTATATAATAAAACTAATTTCAATATAAACTAAAAATAATATATTTAAAGTGAACACAAATATTTGTAGATGATTGTCTTAATTGATGGAGTATTGATGCTTTAAATATTAAGTTAGAGCATTGTAGACATACTTTGACGTCTAAAGGTTTTAAAATTAGTAGAACCAAGTCATAGTTTATGCATTGTAATTTTGGTAATGAGAGAGTGGTACGTGAAGACATTGTTCTAATTGATGGACATGACATTTCGAAGAGTAGTAGTTTTCGTTACTTTGGGTCTATCATAGAGAATTGTGAGATTTATGATGATGTTGCATATAAGATTAAGGGATGCTGGTTAAAATGGAGAAGCACATCAAGAGTCTTATGTGATCGTCGTATGCGCGTGAAACTCAAATTAAAATTTTATAGAACGACTGTGAGACATGTTTTGTTATATGATACCGAGTGTTGGGCAGTGCGAAAGTAACACATTCACAAAATGTGTGTAACATAGATGAGAATGCTGAGATAGATGCATGACAAAGCTAAGAAAGACAAGATTAGGAATGAACACATCCGTAATGAATTGAGGATAGCTCTAATTAATAATAAAATGAGAGAAAATAGACTTAGGTGTTTGGACTTGTACTTCGTCGCCCTAACTCAGCGCGGTTAAAATATGTGACCAACTCTTAGTGGATGCTAGAAAAATAGCTGGGGGAAGGACGTAAATGAGATGGTGTGATATTATTAAGAAGGACATTAGTTTCTTAGGCTTAAATCTGAATATAACATTTGATAGAAATCTTTGGCAGAATATGATTCATGTAGCCAACTCTAAATAGTTGGGATAATACTCTGATGATGATGATGCCCATAGATAAAAAAATCAACAAAAGGAGAATAAATGTGACATTTTAGTTATCATTAGTATCGAGTTAACTCACTATCTAACCAAATCACACTATATTAAAAGTAGATTAGTTCACCTCTTTACTTCCAGATTAACTCTCCTCTTATCAAACTAAAAATGAGTTAACTTTGAATTGTTTTAAGCGCATTTAATTACTCTACCCTTAATCTAACTTCATACCAAAATCATTTTTTATTCCCTGCGGATCGCGAAGTCCAACAACTTGGGTTAGCTAGTGACAGAATCCAATTCATCTTTCTGATCCACCTCAAACAGTAACGCCTTTACGCTCTCTTTGTCGCTCACGTCCGCATCAACCAACATTACCACCCAGATGTTCGATTCGATAGGGCATACTATGCATGCTGAAAAGTCATCTATGTCCCCTTTCTTCCACACCAAATGATAGGTTTTTTAGTATAAACAAATCTTATCTATGTCCAATTTTGTTCTCACTCACTTCGAGTTATTTGAATTGTAATCGATCCAATTTATTTAATATTCATTTAAAAGTTTTTAAGTTCGTAAAGGAGATAAAAATATAGATTTATTTTTGCACATTAACCATGTATCTATGAAATGAGATATTTTAAAAAAATAATTAAACTAGAAAATTAACTTGATTAGACAATAAAAGAATATAGTAATTCTTAATTAAACTATGAGAGTTTTTAGATATTGTCCACTATGTTATATTGTACCGAGGAATTAAAATTTTAATACCGATTTTTTATTTTAACTCTTGAATTGACATTTATTTGATAGACCCCCATGTTAAGGACTTTTTAAAAATTCGAGAGGAATTATTTTTTGGGACCATGACATCAGTTGAGATTATAAAAACAGAGTCAATACCTTGGTACAATTGATTATGGGGAGTGATGTCCAAAAGCTTCTAAATTTATTCACGAATATAAATCAGTTTAATACGGTTTAATTAATATATGTACTTCAAGCTTCAACTTGTTATTAAGTTATATACTTTTCACGAACTTCCAACTCGTTTGTTTAATTAATGAATCCGTCGACGCTGGACGGGTTAGCGGCACTCCAAAATGACCGTTAAGTCCGCCGGCCGTCTAAAGAAACGTCTATTTGGTAACCTCGTAACCGGCGGCAACTTTGGCCACCTAAACGGACGGGAAGCGGCGACCGTAGATGGCCATCTAGGTTTCCGTTTCACAAAACCAGAGAGAGAGAGAGAGAGAGAGACAACTCTCTATACCCTTGCTCTCTCTACAACTCTCTATACCCTTGCTCTCTCTACACCTCTCTCTCTCTCTCTCACTTGGATCCATTTTACCACACTCACTTCCGTCCCCGGACACATATAACTGAGAAGAAGAGGACACCGCCACTCGTGTCCACAGAGCTCATTCCCCCGGCGCATTTTATAGGCAGCTTGGCCCCTCCCCCCGCTCGCTCTGCCTCCCCCTCTCGTCTCTCTCCGCCGCCATCGCCAGGGGGAAAAGGGAACAGAAGACTGGAAATGGAGGCGGCCCTGGTATAATTGGCGGCCTCTGACCGCTCGTCGCCAGGGGATCTTTCCCGCTCTCGGACGCGGCCTTCTTCCCGCCTCTCCTTCGGCTCCGTCCGTTCCCTCCTCTGGGAATTCCTCTCCTAGGGTTTTTCCGGGAGGGTCGATGGCATCCGAAGATGTGGTGGGAAAGACCACGGGGGAGTCGGCGGTGACCACGATCGTGAACCTGGCTGAGGAGGCGAAGTTGGCGAGGGAGGGAGTCAAGGCCCCTGGCCACGCGATCCTTACGATCTGCAAGTCTCTCGCGGCCGGTGGTATCGCCGGGGGAGTGTAAGTTCCCTAGTCTCTCTGGGTTGTCTTACGTTTTTTGTTATTGATTTATCGGGTCTTGCAGATCATTAGTTCTCTTTGGAAACCTGAGTCGTTTGATCTGTATCTTTTCTTGTCCGACTGTTACGAACGCGTACGTCCTTTAGTTGGCTGGCTGTGCAAATATATCGAACACCTCATTGTTAATCTGTCCACACTAAACCCTAACTGGACTTGAGGGTTTTGGAACTTTCATCAACTGTAGCTAGTTTTTTCTTTCTCTCGATCATTTGCATGTCGGATGAAATTGAGCTCCCTACTGCAAAATTCATCAGTTCATCAGTCGAGCTGACAATTTTGTTATCAAACAGATGTACAGTCTGTTCTGACATGATCTTTTGTAGGATCAGTAATTCCTTTTGAGCCAAACTGATAATCTGCACGGGTTTGAATTATTCCGACCGTCAGCATGTGTGTCCAGTGTTGACACCGGGCTACTGCATGTCTAACATGACAAATACCAAAGAATAAGGCACGAGGACACAAGAAATAAATTGAGTCATGTTGGAATGCCGGAATGGCTGGCAGTTTACTTTCAGAGAAGATTCACATTTGGTTTTGATTCTGCAAACAATTTGCTATTGATGGAATTCCTTAATAGGTGCGTCGTGCTCAAAATCCTTAAACCATGTGTTGATTTTTTCAACCGACATGTTCCATATGGATCTATCATCTATGTTCACACGGTTTTTGTAGAATTTCAAAAGTGTTTCCAGAATCACAGTCAACCAAATGGAGAGTCACAGAGTCAGTTGTCTTAACTAAAAAAATGTCCAACGAATCAACAAACCCTTTCTTGCTTTGTGGCTTATACTTTCAAGAACCAATGGTTCAGTTTACTCTAATGGTTTCTAGTGACTTGTCGAATCACAAGCCAATCCTCTTGAAGACCAGCCGTTTGCAAGACAGGAAGTTCACCTTCGGACTAGAGAGGTTTTGGTTCAGAGAGATAGACTTCATGGATACTATCAGGGGAGCTTGGTCTGCACAGGTTTCCGGTCGCTCTGCCATGGCGACTCTTGTGTCCAGATTGGGGCATACTACTCATGTTCTCAAGACCTGGGGGGCGGACAAAACCCTCATGGGGAGGATAGCTAAGGACAAAGTTTTTCAGCAGATTGAGGGACTTGATAACTTGAGGAGGCAAGACTTATGGATGCAGAGGATAGGAGGATGAGAGACACTTTGAGATGTCAATTCGACGAGATCCTCTCTAGGAGGAGGATATATTGGAGGCAGAGATCTGGGGATAGATGGATCAAAGAGGGGGATAGAAACACTGTTTACTTTCAGCGCATAGCATCGGGAGGAGGAGAGTGAATACCACTACCTGCATTTGGGTGGGTGAACTCTCCATCTCTTCGGATGAGCATATTGGGAGTCTAGCGAGGGACTTGTATTCCAGATTGTTTTCAGAGAGGGACCACTTTAGACCAAGGATTGCCGATGACCATCTTCCACGGCTTTCCCAGGAGGAGAGGAATGACATATTGCAGAGCTTCACTAAGGAGGAGGTTCGGCATGCAATTTTTTCTCTTGCAGGGGATAGAGTTCCAGGTCCGGATAGTTTCCCTTTCGCCTTATTTTAGCAGTGTTGGGATGCCATCAAATATGATCTCCTGACAGCAATTAGGCAATTCCATGAGGGGAGGGCACACTTGAGGGTATTAACAAAACCCTCATTGTTCTTATCCCTAAGAATCAAGGAGTCCTGCTTCTGTGACTTCAGGCCTATCAGTCTGTGAATGGTATTACAAAATCATCACCAAGTTGCTGGGGGATTGGAGAGAGTTATGGAATGGATAGGGTGGTCCAGGGAACTTTTATCAGGGACGTCATATTCATGACAATTTTTTAGTGGTCCATGAGTGTTTATATGTCGTGAAGACTCAAAGAAAGAGATGGGTGGTTTTGAAGTTGGATTTTGAAAATACCTATGATAGGGTCAACTGGTCTTGTCTGTTTGATCTGTTGGAGAAGGTGGATTTTGGGATAAATGGATCGGCTAGATCAGGTCTTGCATCTCTTCTGCATCATTTGCGATTCTTGTTAATGGAAGTCGACTTCTTTCTTTCTCAGTGGCAAGGAGCTTTGGTTGGAAGATCCCATGTCTCCTCTCTTTTTTGTGCTTGTGGCTATTGTTCTGAGTAGGTATGACAGAGTGCAGAGTCTGCTGGTTTGATACGGGGATTCTAGGTTGGGAGAGATGGTCTCTCGGATCACCCACTTGCAGTATGCAGATAATACCATCCTGTTCCCGACAGAGGATGAGAGGCAGATGCATGTGGCGAGAATCTTGCTGGAGCTGCTGGAGGAGACTACTGGCTTGAGAGTTAACTTCAACAAGAGTTTGATTGTTGGGGTTAACATGGAGGTCAGAACACTTCACAAGGACTGCTCACATCTTGGATGTCAGATAGGGACTTTCTTTTTTCTTACTTGGGTCTCCCTCTCACCCAGGGGCTCTTCTGTGTGCTGATTGTCTTCATATGATCCAGAGGTATGAGGTTAGATTGGCTGCTTGGAAGACGAGGCTACTATCTTATGGGGGCAGATTAGTCTTGTGCAGATTGGTGTTGGATAGTTTATCTGTCTACTATCTCTCTGTGTTCCGCATCCTGAAGACTGTGTTGAAGAAGATCGAGGCCATTCAAGGAAGGTTCTTCTTGACATGGGAGTGGGGGAGGTGTAGGGGTTGCACGACATTCAGGTGGGGGAGGTGGCTACTCCCAAGGAACAAATGGGATCAAAATGTGGGTGACTTCAATGTGGCTCTCTTGAGTAAGTGTTCATGGAGGTTGGGAGTAGGGGATGAAGGCCTTTGGGCACAACTCATCAGGCAGAGGTACTACGTCAGAAGGAGAGTTGGGATTGCACTTTCCAGCTCTAGCCTAGATGTCTCTTATTTGGCGTTGCATCTTCTCTTGTAGAACTTCATCTCTTTCGGGATTCTAATCTGTCTAGGGAAAGGCAACCATTGCCTTTTCTGGAAAGACAGATGGTGCAATAACTTCACTTTGGAGGCCTCCTTTCCTAGTCTATTCATGATCTCGATTGATCATCTGTGGTCAGTTGCCTGAGATTTGATCCCCACCTCTCTGGGTGCACCTGGCCGCCGACTTTCAGGAGGGACCTCAGAAGTGTCGAGTTGGAGCAATTCCAGGACTTCCTCCAGACCCTCCTTGACTTTGCCCTGTACCCCCTCAGGGAGGAAGCATGGACTTGGAGGTGAGATAGGGAGGAGACTTTTTTCTGTTAGGTCTGCCTACTCCATCATCTCTGATGGTGGGGTGCGGCATAGCCTTGCTCCCCACATTTGGAGACCGAGGAGCCCGTTGAAGGCGAAGCTTCTGATTTGGAGGATTTCACATTGGAGGCTTCCCACCGAAGACATGCTCCTTCGTTTCCTATCAGGTGTCCAGTCGACTTGTTGCTTGTGTGGCCTGGAGGATGAGTCCACCACTTTTTTGTAAGCTGCACCTACTCGCAAGCGGTGTGGGAGGGTGTGGCAGTGTGGGAGGGTGTGGCTACGAGATCTCGGTGTGTACTCGGCCGACAGACTAACGTGCAACCTTCATCGGGTCTGGGGGTAGGAGTTAGCCCCTCGGAGGTGATCATGCTATTTGGTGGCTCATCCTGCATGCCACCCTTTAGGTCATATACTGTGAAAGGAACAACATGGCCTTCAGGAGGGAGGCTAGAGTGGAGGATTCTCTTCTTTCTTTCATTTGTTCTAGAGTGAGGGAATGTGCGGAGTTGCTATATAATGTGAATGCTCTCGACTCACCTCTTTTTGTTTGTTGGGGAGGGGAGGGGAGGGGTTAGACTGCCCCACACCGCCTGGTGTGGTTTTTTGTACAGGGACTCTTTTTGGGAGCTTTTTGACTACACTTGTATATCTTCCTTTTCATTTAATACACTCAGTGATACTATCCACTTTAAAAAAAAATCAAGAACTTGAGTCAGGAATTCTGATGACCATATCTTTTTGATGTGTCCTTGCCTCTCTCCTGCTGATGGTTCAAGTGACCGGTATAATCAGTATTCAACACTAATGGTTCTAGTGACGGGTGTAGTCAAGCAAGTTGAGTCAGGGCAATTCTAATGACCAATGTATCCTTGTAGTTTTCCTTCTCATCCCCACTCTCAGACAAGATACTTAACTACTATGTATATTATCAGTGCTGTTCCTACATTTTCTGAAGAATTATAATTAAGGTAGATCAGTTCCATATCACCATGCTTTTAGGTGGGTTGTAGGGTGCCTTTTTGTTGGGCAGGGCTACTATTGTGCAGATTGATATTCCTTTTCTTTTTGAGGAGGGGGATGTGTGCTGAGCTTTTTTCTGGTCATTTCTCTGCAGAGTGCAGACCCCTTTGGAGTGCATTCTTGTAGTTATCCTTTTCTCTTCTTTATTTTTTGCACAATTATGTCACGAGTTTTACCATAATAGTCCACTAGTAGTGGCATCTCACCTTTTCCAAATGAATGGATTTGTTAGACCAGGCTGCCAAGTCTGATTAAGACATATTCGATTAAGATCTTGTAAGTCAACTGCTCTGCCTGCGCGCTTCCCGTGGTAGGATCTCCAAGGTGTGTTTGACCTTCGAGCTCCCTCGACACTCCGCTAACTCGGACCGCACACGGTTGTGGCTGGGGTGGAGGTCGAGTAAGCGGATAGCTGAGGTGAGTTTGACCTCGAAAATCAACAACAAAAAAGCCAACTGCTTTGCAGCTATGACAATGGAACTTGATTTTAGTTTGGCTTTAGGGTTGAGATTATAAATGTGGACATATATTGGAGTTTAGAAGGTCACCATTTCATGTTTTTGTTGAACTATTCATCCTCCATTTGTCATGACTATTTGAGCTCAAGCATCAGAGCTCATGTCAGTGCATAGGTTACGTAATCAGAGGCGCGTCTAGGCGTTCGCCTAGGCATTTGAGGCGGTGAGGCAGTCCTAAACCGCCTCCCTTTCATTTCAAACGTTTCACCTCAATCTTCTTCTTCTTTTGGTCCAGTTTTGGTTTAAACCTCCTTTATTCAAATCTTATCTTATTTGTATGTATGATTTTTGTCTCAAATCTTGATTATTGTAATTTTATTGAAAAATCTTGATTGTCTGTATGTATTTTCTTTGATATTTAGACATATATTTATGTTTTTTGAATTGTATATATATATTTAATAAAACGCCTCAAATGCCTAGGCCATCGCCTAGGCGTTTGAGGCATGAGACGACCCCTTAGTCGTCTCGGTCGCCTCACGTCTCGGACTACATAATGCATAGGTTGACGAGACCTGATTAGTGGTTCAGTGCAGAGGTAGATCAGGTCTGACTTGCAAACCTGAATGATAGTGATTCCTGGTTAGTTTGACATAGGTAAGTGACTTGACAACTTGCTCAGAGTTTGTTAGTCCACATGCAATTCCAAATTCTCGAAGGGTGGGGATATCTCATGTTAGTGTGAGCCAAAGGGTTATGTTGGTTACGGCCCTTAAACTGTCCATGGCTATTTGTAGTTGTTGGACACGGAAAAAATCTAAGTCCTCTCTTATCTTAGATAAAAGGTAGATTTTCGTTCTTTTTGAAAAGAAACACTCTTCTGCGTATAGAGGGTTCCGTGGGTGCGCATAGTATCAGACGATTTGGGTTCGAGTGCTGGACCTTTCCCCATTGACCGGAATCAGTGTTGATTTACATCGGCCTAACGTCCGAACACCTTGTTTAACTGTCAAAGAGGTCCCAAAAGACTTCTACAGAGGTTCTGATGTGGAGGGCAAGCTCACTCGAGAGACTCTCCATGACCACTCATTTACCACCGACACATAGAAACAACTAGATTAGGGCTAGGTCTGAGCAAAACCCTAAGATTTAGGCATAGAGGCCCAAATATGCGGAAGCCATAGGCATTTTAAAGCAAGGGAAGTTTTCTGGACCCCGTGGTATTTTGGTAATTTTACCAACCCAGGGGTATTTTGGTAATTTTCCAGGCCAGGGACATTTATGAAATTTTCTGGGCTGGAGTGGAAGTGAAACTGGATCTCTAACTCCCAAGGCATTGAGGCTCTTTCTGGAGGGTTTCGAGGGCTCTGAGGCCATGTTTAGGTTACAGGGGTATTTTGGTAATTTTACCAGACCCTAGACCTAGGTTTGATATGATACCCGAGCGCTGGACTAAGCTGACAACACTTCCGGATCGAAGGAACGACAAAGAGTTTCATAGAAAGCATGGCTCTGTCAAATTGATCGAAGGAGGGGTATATACACAATTTTCCAAGTCGGGGGGTTTTCTTATAATTTTCCCACCCGAGGTTACATATAAAACATGTTGAATGCTTTTATAATTCCATGGGAGTACAAGGGTTGTCGGCGAGTTGTCGACTGTACAAACGTCCGCCTTGGAGCGGGAGATAGGGACGCAGTCCCAATTACAAAAGATTGCAGGGCATAACTGCAAATTACAGGACTTCGGTCTTTTACCATCCCGGGAAGGATATTTTTGTAATTTCGCTATTATAAGGGCAGAAATACAATACTTAGTCGTCCCGAGACGTAAAGACTTACAAACGTGGCCCGCTGAGGGGCATAATTACAAACATGGCCCACTGGGGGGCATAACCGTAAATATACCCCGTAGGGGCATAAATACAAGACCCGGGGACTTACCCCTCACGGGCCAAGACAAACGAACAAAAAGCTCCAAGCGTCTTCCGTAGGTTGCTGCTTGTAGTTGTTGTTGTATATCTCCTTCTTTGGACCTCTGGGGGTCTATTTATAGAAGTGGGGAACTCCCCGGGAGTGTTCGACCCCGTACGGGTCCAACGGGATGAAAATGACCCCGGGGAGGTTCCATTTTCAAATTTTTTAGTCCGTGCGCGGGAATGGAACCTCCCGGGGTGGGAGGTCCCGGGACGGTCCTGGACCGTCCCGGGGTCGCGGCTCCCCGGGGGGACCGGCCCGGGGTCGCGGTTCCCCGGGGGGGGGACCGGCCCGGGGTCGCAGCCCCACGAGCAAGGCCTGCCCGGGGTCGCGGGCCCCCGGGGGACCTCCCCGGGGTCGCGAACCCCCGGCAGGACCTGCCCGGGGTCGCGGACCCCGGGTGGGTGCCGCCCGGGGTCGCGCGCCCTGGGGAGGACCTCCCCGGGGTCGCGGACTCCGGGTGGTCCCCACCCGCGGCCGCACGCACCCCGAGGGGGGCTCCCCCGGGGTCGCGGACCCCGGGTGGGTCCCGCCCGGGTCCGGACGACCCCGGGCGGGGTCCGCCTGCCTAGGAGGAGTCCCGCGCGGGACTCCTCTCGCCCAGGGCGGACCCGTCCGGGTAAGGGCGACCCGGATGGGTCCCCTCCACCCCCCGGACGGGTCTACTTCTCGCGTGGATTCCATAAAAGGGGGCTCCGAGGCTTTGAAACTCCGGGTTTTCGCCGGTCTCTCGTGGAGAACAACGAGAGGGAACGTCGCCTTGTTCGTTTGTCGTCTTCCTCGTGCCGTAGGCCGCTGCGGGAAGACGAGCTGTTGTCCGTGCCTCGTGATACACGTGCGAGGGACGCTGTGCTTGGTACGTAGACCTATTCCAGCCTCTTCTTCGCCGCTGTAGAAGTGTTTCCTTCTTATGGTTGCACATCCGAAGGGCGAGAGCTTAATCCCGTAGGGATTTAAATATAGTCACATGATCCTGACAATCATTGCGGCTCGTGCTAGGCTCGTGGTCATCCTCTGAGGGGTTTATATCGTCACGACATATGGGCTACAAAGCCTTAAGCTTAGGAATATCCGACGGGACGGCGATATGCCGAACAAGGTACCCCGTGTAGGAATATCCTATCGGAGGGTGATACACCGCTTCCGAAATCTTGTCACATGCGGGATTAAAATCCCGAACCTTTAGCACGATAAATTATGGGTGCAACAAATGCCCCCACGGGACATACGTCCAAACCGAAGGTGGGGGCGGATGGCCCGTGCATTCCGTTGCTTCTGTGTCAGTTTCCGGGCTCATAGGCATGTCGGAGTTTTGTGTGACTTTCTGTAGTCTTGATGTTGTCCACATGCTTGTTTAACTGACAATGCTTTCTCTGCTCTTGACTTTGCAGCTTTTGCAGACATGGCTCGTTCAGACGGAGCGGGGGGACTTCCCAGAGGTCCAGGACCAGCGGTGGAGATGATCATTATGTACGGAGGACGGACAGGCCTATGCCGCCATTCCCTCCTCGCAGCATCACTCCAGAGGATTTTGACGCGGTGGACCGCGGATTTACCTTGGGTCGCTGAGGGCCCAATTGGAGAGACTACCACCGCTGGGGGCGTTGTTGACGTCTCCCGGATTACACGGGGCTTGGACGCTATACTTATGACCGGTCGGGCGGCTACCCGCCCCACTTTCCGTTGGACTGTCACCTTCTCCCTTTCATCCAGAGTTTCATACCGCCTGGAGTAGAGACTGACGATCCTCGGCTTCCAGAGGAGAGGCGTCGCCTGGAGCGGGCTATTTTGCTCGGGCGGGACAGTATGCATAGCACCTGCAGCTTTTTCTTATCCGAGCTTCCCAGAGGGTTTTGCGCATCAGCGACAGTACCCTGATCAGAGGAGTCTTGGCTCCTACAGGGAGTTCGACAGTTTTACCGTGAGGACGGCGTTGTCTTCACCAGCCACCTGGCATCTGGCCGGGCATCACAGGGCCGCAGATATTGCTATTGACGGGATGTTTCTGACCCCCCACCGGCGCAGCCTGTTCACATGATGATTACGAGGCTGATTGCATGCTAGAGAGGATCTTGGCACAGAGGACCCCGAGCTGGTATGGGGGATGGGCCGTTGTCCCTTCCCATTGTTATCGACGTGGCGCCACAGAGTGCTGTGGGGTGTGCTGCTGGTTTACAGGACAGCACTTGATAGGGCAGGCATACGTCATGCCGTGACGGCAGCTTGTACTCTTACCCCTGTCATACGGCTGGTCCAGGCTCTAGCTGAGAGATTTAACAGGCGCTGGAATACTTTCATGACTGCTGAGGGGGAGACTTCACTAGACCTGTGGGCCTTCACAGGATTTCTGGCCTCCCAGTCTGCGGACAGCCATATGAGGAGATATGCCTGGACGATTTGCATCTGAGTGGTTCTGATGGCGCAGGCCATTACTATATGCCATATTGCTTCAGATATCTGATGAAGACTTGGAGGGACTTGGCCCTCGTGGGCAAGGAGAAGCTACACGGACGCCGAGGGTGACTCTGAATGCATGGGTCACACATTTCTACAGCGGTCCGTACTGTTTCTACGAGGAGTTTGCTACCTCGGGGATGTCTTGGGAGCAGTGCCGCGAGGTCGAGCTCCGCTTTGCTTCACACCCTCGCCACCTACCCGCTCCGACACGGGGGTGGAATTCGAGGGAGCTGCCGCCACTGACTTATCTGGCAGCCTACCTGGCCTACTGGCTGGCCAGCTTTGTGATCCCTCATGGAGAGGAGGGGATTCTGCGGGCAGAGGTGATCTACCCGGCTTGTTTATTGGCTTGTGGGCGCAGGCTCGCCATTGCTCCAGCCGCGTTGGCGAACATCTTTCATAGTCTTGGGGCATTGACTTCACACTCATCTCCTAGAGATAAGCATATCTTGATGTCCACCCACTATCTGAGTGCATGGGCCGGCTTGTTCTTGCCAGAGTTATCACAGAGGACCCCGGTGGATAACCCAGCAGCGCCACTTCTTTTTGCTTTTTGCTGGTCATCCGGAGCAGGACTCAGTTTTGCAGCTTGCCAGTGCTCGTCGTACCTTGTCTTCCTCCATATTAGGAGGGATGAGAGTCTGGAGTTTTATCACAGCTCTCGCTCATTCCGCCCATACACGGAGCGACAGGGTGACAATGTTGTCTGCAGGCTATCTTCCTGGGCTTTACCCTCCGACCATGCATTGGTCGACTGGGTTATTTGTGTTCGACCCAGCATTCTGGTTTACCGCCGTTCCAGTATGGCGGTGCTTGAGCCATATTACCCGCACAGATTTGCTAGGAATTTTGGGTACGGCCAGTCGATACCTCAGCATGCAGATTTTCCCTTTGCCGTTCGGCAGTACAGATAGAGGGATATGCACCTAGTGACGGCTTCATGGCATGACTTCCTTTCTCGGGAGGTGAAGGAGGAGTACCCCATCCCAGCACAGACACGCAGAGGTTTCTTTGATATACACTATGCGCGCTGGTGGTTAAGCTCAGCCTTGTTTTCAGGCAGCGAGCTAACACTGTTCGAGCTGCAGAGGAACGACGCTTGAAGAAGGAGGATCTGCCTCCACTGTTTCTAGATGCGGCGTTCATCAGATCTCACTTTTCTGGGGCCGCCAAGGCCATTCATGAGATTGAGACCCGTTGGAGGGCGGATGGACTCTCGATCCCTGTTGACAGGAGTCAGTATACGGGGCTTTGAAGCCCTTGCGGAGTGTCCCAGCTGCAGTTTCTTCTTCCAGGTCTGCCCGTCGGAGGGTAGATCCTGACTCTTCGGCCCTCTACTCCTGGTGGGAGGATCTGAAGACCTCTTGTGGTCTGAAGACCCAGTCCCAATTATCAGGAGCTGTTCCAGAGGGGGCATTAGGAGGCGGTGCCTTCACAGCTTGGAGGATCCATATCATGAATGCCGTAGGCTGCGCGGGTCCCCTGGAGTATATCTCAGATTTGGAGGTGGCTACCACCCCCAACGCCATATGGGCCATTGTGAGCAAGGTTGCTAAGGCCCTTGGCTTGAAGACTGAGCAGATCGTTTTGAGGCCTGAGAGGCTTATTGGGGATCCAGGTATATGCTGAGTTATTTGACCCTGTCTCCTTTTACTCTGCAATTTAAGGTGCTTGATTCTATGCAACCCTTTCTTTTTACTTGCAGGACATGTTTCTAGCTCAGAGGCTCGTGGGCGCGGGAAGAGGCCACAGACTGATATCCCAGAGGGTGATCCGCGGCCTACCATTCGCCTGCGTCCTGAGGAGGAGTCCCTTACTCCAGCTGAGATCTCGAGTAAGAATGGGGAATGTTTGTTCTCAATCAATATCACAACCTATTTTGAAATGTTGTAATCTGATTGTTATTTCCCCTCATTGCTGCAGCTCCTCCTGAGGCTGTACATGCTGCGAGCTTTTCTCCTTGCCCAGGAAATGTATTCACAGAGGCGGGGTTAGTGGTGGACGAGTCCATTCCCGACATCAGTGTGGACATTGACGGATTGGACTTCCTTGCCGATGACTATGTGCCTTGTAACAGGCGATTCCCCCGCACTTGATACAGGCGGGAGCTCTGTTGCTCCGGAGGCAGGTTGACGTCTTACATGTTTAACCTTCCCTGCTCCTTCTTTCAAACAGATGAAGTATGAGCTTTAGCTAATATAGCATTGCACGTTGCAGGGACCTCTCGAGCTCAGATCCCTCTCCCTGTCGTTGAAGGGGGAAGGGGTCTTCTGGCGTGGAAGAGACTTCTCTGCCATCCGTTTCTCCAGGAGATAGAGGCTCTGGCACCTCATCGAGGACAGAGACTTCCAGCACCTCCTCCAACAGGAGTTCTTCTTCTTCTTCTTCAAGTTCTTCTGAAGAAGGTGAAGTCAGGATGAGCCCAGGTGACTTAAGCTCCACGCCCTTTTGTGTATATGGAATAATGAGTTTATCTAACTTGTCTTGCTCATTATTATACAGCTGTCCAGACGGCCTTCCCCTTGGGTGAGCTTTCCAGACTTGTAGAGGTCGGCTCTTCTGCCGACTTGCCAGCTTTTGATGAAGGGGTTGGGATCCCAACTACAGAGATTGCGATCCGTGGCGAGGAGGTATCGTCCCTAGACATGGGACCATCGACAGGTACTACCGGTGTTGCAGAGTCTGGCCGGGTGCAGGCTTTAGGTATGCACAAAGATATTCTGTACATCATTCCAGCCACACATACTGTTGCATGTTGACATTCTGAGATGCTTTTGTTTTGAAACAGCTGGTGATCATCAGGAGGAGGGCAGCCTCCCTAGGCCCACAGAGATAGACCATACACCAGGCTCCTTTCACATGCCATCTGAAGAGCAAGGCACCGCTGACGAGGCCGCGACCTTCATTGGTTCGGCAGCGAAAGGTATATTGTTGTCAAATTAAGGAATTTTGTCATTCATCGAACAAGACTCCTCTCATTTGTGATATTAATCATTATTTGACAAGTGGATGCCTTCTTTTAGCTGTCTCTCCTCCCATGGAGCCAACTACAGGGGCTGACTCCGCTGTGATTGAAGAGGAAGAACCTGTGCAGGCTGGTATGTCTTCATTAAATATGAAGTGCTCATTCTGCTTTTTGATATGGCCGGAGTACTAAGACTTTTCGTTCCTTGCCTTCTTTGCATAGAGGTCGGCGACGCCTATACCATCCACAGAGCAGGGGCCAGCACTTGCTGATGGTTGTCCACTAGTCCCTATGGAGGGATCTCCTCGTGGCCCAGCCCGGTGAGTGAGACTGTTTCAGGTAAGAGTCCTTGAAGGTTGCACTCTTAGAGTTCTACTCTTGCGGCATTATTGTGGTGATACACTCACAATCTCTCCTTTTTTTTTTTTTTTTACAAGCAGGGCCTGTAGGAGGAGCATGCGTGACACCCATGGATTTCCCTGCCCTTGGAGTTGAGTGACCTGACGCCCCTGCACTTGGGGTGGCATTACATGGCAGCATGGCTGATCAGCTTCTGTAGAGTCTTGACCAGCTTCTTCAGGCCGACCCATTGCCCACCGTGGAGACTTTGAGGACCGATCTGGAACTATTCCCAGGAGCTACCATGGGTTAAATCTTCCCCGAGATGCATGGGCCACGAAGCTAGCAGGCTTGTGGAGCGAGTTCGCTCGTCTCCATCTTGCACAGGAGCAGAGACGGAGAGCCCAGCTACGGGTCCAGGAGCAGGAGGAGCGGCTGCGTGAGCTTCGAGCATCCAGGGCTGAGACCGACCTCCACCTTGCGAGCTTCGAGGGAGATAGTCGGCGGACCTCTCTCCGAGTGGAGGAGCTGCAGAGAGAGCTCCAGGAGGCAGCTGAGGAGCACTGTGTTGTCCAGGCAAAGGTGGAGACCTGCCGTCGCCGATCTGATGAGCTTCGGGAGGAGATCATCCAGGAGGAGACCCGTCTTGCGGGGTTGCAGAGGGACGTACACCGTGATTGACGAGCTCTGGCACTTTCTTGTACATAGGGCTCTTACGCCCCATTGTTTATTTGAGTTATCCCCGAGGGCTTGTCTCGGGCTCCCCTTGATGACATTAATGAATAAAGGATAGAGCTTAGCATAGCTGTTTTTACCTCCATCCTCTTGCATGTATGTCTTTTTTTTTTTATATCACTTTACCAGCCCTACCGCCCTTTCGGGTTTTCGCCAGGACTGGCCCCCTTTAGCTTTTTCCAGTGCGCCCCTTTCGGGTTTTCACACTGAGGGGTACCCATTTTGCCTAAGGCGCCCCTTTCGGGTTTTTCACCTTAGCGGGTCAAAGCCTTTTTACCCTTGATTGCTCTCTAACAGAAACAACCAAGTCCGCTGGGCCTCAATATTTTTAACCCCAAATTTTTCTCTCAATTTTTTCTTTTTTTTTTGTCCTATAATGCCAAAAGGCAAGGAGAAAGGTGGCACTCCCGTAGGACGTGTGTGCCGCAGAGGTGGGACAAATGGGTGGATTTGATTGTCCGGGTAAGACGAATGAATCAAATCTGTGAGCCGAAAGGCGAAACGGGTTGGTAGCCTGAGGGGGCGTACTGAGACCGAACCCAAGAGTATAGAACGAGCCGAAAGGCATGATGGGTTGGCAGCCCGAGAGAGCATACTGAGGCCAAGCCCGGTTGGAACAACAAAGGAGCTGGTTTAACAGTCCAAAAGGGACATGCGGGTTAAACCTGGAAGCCGATAGGCGGGATGGGTTGGCAGCCCGAAAGAGCATACATAGGCCAGACCCGAAACGACGACAGGAAGGGATTCGACAGCCCAGGTGGGACGTATAAGTCAAATCCGTGAGTCGATAGGTAAATAGGGCTGGCAGCCTGAGAGGGTATGTATAGGCCAAGCCCGTGGGGACAAAGGAGTACACTTGACGATCCCGGTGGGGTATATGAGTCAAGCCCAAAGTCAAGAGGCGAGATGGGTTGACAGCCCGAAAGGGGCATGCAGAGGCCAGACCCAGAAGAAGAAACAGGGTGGACTTGACAGCCCTAGTGGGACGTGAGAGTCAAATCCGAAAGCCGATAGGCGAGTAGGTGGGTTGGCAGCCCGAGAGGGCATGCTGAGGCCAAACCCGGTGGAAATGTGCCAGAAGGCATGATGGATTGGCAGCCCCGAAAGAGCTTACTGAGACCAATCCCAGAGGGGAAAGTGAGCCAAAAGGCGTGAAGGGTTGGCAACCCGAGAGAGCATACTGAGGCCAATCCCTGGAAAGAAAAAGGAGCCGAAAGGCATGATGGGTTGGCAGCCCGAGAGGGCGTACTGAGACCAATCCCAAGGAGGTTAGATGAGCCGAAAGGCATGAAGGGTTGGCAGCCCGAGAGAGCATACTGAGGCCAGTCCCAGTGGGACAAGAGAGTAAGCGGGTTTAACTGCTCAGAAGAGACACGTGAGTTGAACCCGGCAGTCGATAGGCAGAATGGGTCGGCAGCCCGGGAGAGGCATGCATAGGCCGAGCCGGACGGGACAAAGTATGACACCGTCAGAATGCCAGTGGGACTAGGTGTCATAGGATGACATGTAAGGTGTAGCCCTGACATCAGTATGATGTTTTGGTCGAGATGAGGTGGAAGTCATTGACTTAGAGCCACCCATAGAATAGATAGGGAGGATTTTTTTTTCACATTATCAACCTCACCGCCCTTTCGGGTTTTCGCCGAGGCTGGCCCCCTTTAGCTTTTTCCGGTGCGCCCTTTCGGGTTTTCACACCGAGGGGTTGCCCATTTTTGCCCGAGGCGCCCTTTCGGGTTTTCACCTCGACCGGGTCCGTGGCCTTTTTACCCTCAGCCAACCGTTGAAGGCTGACTGAGTCCGCCGGGGTATCAGTATTTTTAACCCCTTTTCTTTTTTTTTATTTTTTTTTTTGAACCTTCACTGAGGAGAGGTATTGTCCTGTGAGGACTGCTGCAGAAACTCTTGCGATGGCGCATGGTAGAGCTTCATATGCTTGCCGTTGAGAGGAGGGAAGGGATTATCTCCCTTATGATCGAGGACCGTATAGGCCCCTCCTTCGTAGACCTTCTGGACGACGTAAGGTCCGCGCCAATTGGGCTGGAGTTTGCCGCTAGATCTTCCCGCGAGAACCTCCTTTTCTTTGACCATGACGAGGTCACCTTTCTTGAACGCCCGTTGCTTGACCAGCTTATCATAGGCACGTGTCATGCGGGCTTGATACACTTGTAAGTGTTTGTAGGCTTTAAGTCTTTGACCTTCAAGGTTGGACAATTCCTCAAGCCTTCTTTCAATTTCAGATTGGTCTTGGCATGGCAATCCGGCGTGCACAGCAACGCGGTAAGATGCTAGCTCGATCTCCACAGGGACCACCGCTTCAGCTCCATAGACCAGGGAGAATGGGGAGCAACCCGTGGGGGTTTTGTAAATAGTCCGGTAGGCCCATAGGGCTTCATGGATCTTCTCGCCCCAATCCCGTTTGCGGCCACCTACTATCTTGGATAGCAGCTTGTAGAGGGTTTTGTTGAAAGTCTCGGCTAACCCATTGGCCTGGGGATTGTAGATCGACGACGCCTCTCAATCAATATGGAACTTGGCCGCCAGAGCATAAACAGTCTTGTTCTTGAATGTCGTGCCATTATCGGATATAATCCGACTGGGGGTGCCAAATCTGTATATGATATAGTGCCGCACAAAACGACCAACTATCTCCCCTGTAACTTCCCTTAGTGGAACGGCTTCCGCCCATCTGGAGAAATAATCGGTGGCAGCAAGTATGAATTTGTGCCCCTGGGACGATGGTGGAAATGGTCCCACAATATCCATACCCCACTCTGCAAATTGCCAAGTAGGCGCTGTTGGATGAAGCGGGTTAGGTGGCCGTCGAGGGACCGGGCCAAATGCTTGGCATTGATGCATGTACGAGCATATTGATTGCAATCTTCGTACATGGTGGGCCAGTAGAACCCTTTGAGCTTGATGCTATTCTCATCTTAGCTCCTGCCTGGTGGGCTCCGCACAATCCGGAGTGAACCTCGTGCATGACAGTCTTCGCTTCCTTAGGTGAAAGACACCGTAGGAGGACCTGATCGGTCCTTTTTCATGGACGAGCCTAAAGAGCAGACCGTCAATCAGCTGGTAGGATGTCGCGCTGCGTAGCAGTTGCACCCTCTGAGCCCGATCAGGAGGGAGCCAGCCGTTCTTTATTTTTATAATTGGCTCGCGCCAATCTTCTTCTTCAGGAGCATTGTCCTCTTGAATGTTGTCGACCTCATAAACAGTGAGGCCGGATTCTTCGTCGAGCACACTTGGCATGAGCCTTCGGTGTCTGACTGTAATATTTAATTCTCCCTCAGGCGGGAGTTTTAGGGCTGCTGCCAATTTTGCAAGAGCATCAGCCTGAGAATTGTTGCCTCTGGGGACATGGCCTATTTCAAATAGGTAAAATTTTTCTTTGAGCCTCGTGACGGCTGCATGATAGGGGACAAGCTCCTTCTTTCGGACATCATAGACGCCCAGTACTTGTCGAATGACGAGCTGAGAATCCCCGTACACTTTGATGCACTTGATGTCTATCTCCAGTGCCAGTTGAAGCCCAATAATCAACGCTTCATACTCTGCCTCATTATTAGTCAGTGACTTCATGAGAGCGCAAGAGTTGTGGAGGATACCGCCTTGTGGAGACACAAAGACTACCCCCGCACCCGAGACATAGTCTGTAAGGCCGCCGGCTCTTTTGATTGTCCGAGAGGCACCATCAAAATATAACTCCCACTGTGGGAGATCAAGGGTGAGGACGCCTGGCTCCATCTGTGGTGGGAACTTTTTCAAAAGACTCCCCGATTTCTTGGGAAGGCACTAACACCTCTTCATCGGGTAGCTCGAAGTTAAGTGGCGAATCTTCTGGCACAGGGTGCGCTGCTAAGAACTTCCCCATTCCTTGTCCCTTGATCGCCTTGCGTGGGACAAAGGTGATGTCGAACTCCATGAGGATAAGTGCCCATTTACCAAGCTACCAGAGAGGACAGGCTGGCTGAGCAGAAACTTGAGTGGGTCACATTTTGAGATGAGTTCCACCCGATGGGCTAGGAGATAGTGCCTCAGCTTTTTGACAGCAAACACCAGAGCTAGGCACATCTTTTCCATGGGAGCGTACCGATGCTCAGGTTCGATCAGTTTTCGGCTGAGGTAGTACAGTGGCTGCTCCTTACCCTCTTCATTGATCTGGGCTAGGAGAGCTCCCAAAGAGGCATCCATGGCAGCAATATATAAGATAAGGGGCTTCTCTCTGACGGGTGCCCCTAAGACTGAGGAGTCAGCAGATACTCCTTGATTTGCTTGAAGGCCTTCTGACAGTCTTGATCCCATATGAAGGGTGCTCCTTTCTTCATTAGTCTGCCGAAAGATAGGCATCTTCCTGAGAGGTTAGAAATAAACCGCCTAATATAGGCGAGTCTCCCTTGAAGAGATCTGAGCTCTGTCAAGTTCTTAGGCGGAGGTAGTCCTCTTATGGCCTTGATTTTGTCGGGGTCGATTTCTATACCTCGATACCTGACAATGAAGTCAAGGAACTTGCTGCTGGAGACGCCGAAGGCGCACTTCATCGGGTTCATCTTGAGCTGGAATTGTCGGAGCCTTTCAAAGACTTGACGCAGGTCAGCTAAGTGATCCTCCCGCTTCTTTGTCTTGACGACCAGATCATCAACATAGCATTCGACAAGGTCATGTAGCATCTCGTCGAAAATCTTGGTCATTGCCCTTTGATTGGTTGCGCCGGCATTCTTCAGACCGAATGGCATTCTTTTGTAGTTGAAGATCCCCTTAGGAGACCGGAAAGCCGTATGGTCTTTGTCCTTGACGGCCATGCGGATTTGATTATAGCCCGACGACCCGTCCATGAAAGACAAGGCTTCGTGACCAGTGGTCATATCAACCATTGTCTCAGTGATTGGGACAGGAAAGTTATCCTTTGGGCATGCCTTAGTCAAATCCCTGAAGTCGATGCAGACTCGGACTTGGCCGTTCTTCTTTTTGACAGGGACTATGTTGGCGAGCCACACAGGATACATGCAAGGCTCTATGAAGTCCACCTTGAGCATTTTGTCAACCTCAGCATTGACCTTCAGCTCCAGCTCGTGGCGCATACGCCTTTGAGCTTGCTTGACTGGCTTGACTGTTGAAAGTATTGCCAACTCATGTTCAGCCACAGAAGGGTCGAGCCCGGGCATTTCTTTGTAAGTCCAAGCGAAACAATCCCTGAACTCTTCTAAAAGCTGTCGATACGACTGCCTTTCTTTCTCACTGAGGAGAGCACTTATGAAGGTGGGACGATGGTCGCTTTTGCTTCCAAGATTGATCTCAATCAACTCGTCCACAGTTGCCTGACCACCGTCTTCAAGCTCCGGTGGAGTTGGTTGGAGGTCGACGAAGTCTCCCTCATCATCAGTGTTTGCTTCATAGACTTCAAATTCTTCGAAGCACCCTTGGTCGTGACTTGAAGCCGAAGGGCTCGCTTTGTTTTGCGGATGGTTAGCAGGCTGAGCTGCTCCTTCCTCTGAGGGGTGACCATTGTCAGCTCCTGATGAAGGTGAGGGTGTCAAGGACACATCACCGGGCTCCCTTACAGAGTCATCAGCCTTGGGCTCAGCTTCAGCTTGCCCATTAGGGAGAGGTAGCAGTCCTATGGTGTTGACTGCGAAGTGGACCTCGAAGTCCTTCTCCTGGTCATAGCCAAGGCCCCTTGTATCTTTGCGAGAGAAGGGAGGTTGCCCACGAACGTGCGGAGGGTTCCACAGTTGATGGAAATACGCCGCTCGAGCAGGGTCCAGAGTTTGCGGGATTTGCTGCTTTTTGCACATTTCCCTGATATACTCTGGCATATCGTCCATCTCCTGGACTGGCTCTGGTACCACATCGGCGGGAGTATCCCAGCCGAAATGATCTTCAGGAGGGCACGGTGGGACTAAATCACCTTTGTAAAAGATGATCGGCTTGTCCCTCTTGCCCTTGTTGCGTCTCCTTCTCCGTTGATAGGAGACTGTGAAGGTCTTCAACTGCTCCACCCCCTGTTCTTCCCATTGGGACAAGAGTTGAAGGCATTTAGGCGGTAAGGAGATACTCCCGTCAATGACCCGGCTAATGAGATTGGCTTCAAAGTCAACACTTCGCCTTTCTGGTTGAGTTGGCTTGGAGGCGGCACTGAGGCTCAACTTGTGCAGCTTTATCATGTCTTGGTTGACAGTAAAGATCTGCCCTTCCTCAACTTCAGGGTCCATCTTTTGCTTCCCTTTGTCTTTTAAAGATTCGGGGATTGTTAAGTGGGCTTCCCAAAATATAGTGAAGCATCGGCAGATGGCACTCATTAGGGTGGAATGGGCCTGATCTGCGAAGACCGTATGTTGCTCCCCTTCCTTAGCATATTTAATGCACTGATGGAGAGTTGAAGGAACGACCAATTCTCATGCAGCCATGGTCTTCCAAGCAGCATCTTGTAAGATGTATCGGAGTTGATGATATAAAATGTCGCTTGGGTGATAAAATCGCCCAAGGCAAGCTTGACTACAACCCGACCAAGCGCCTCCCTCGGAGCCCTGATTGAATCCCGAGATCTTGACATCGGTCACCTTTTGCAAATAAGGTGCCAAGTATAGAGACTTGAAAGTCTTCAGAGGCATGATGTTGACAGCTACTCCGGCATCTACCAGGATGCGATTCACATCATGTCCATTAATCGTCCCTTTCATATATAAGGGGCGATTATGACACGGAGAGGACATCAACATGTCTTTGTCCGTGAAGGTGATGTTTGCTGTGAGTGCTTCATATGCCTGAGCTTGCAACTCTGCAACATGGGCTTCATATGCCTCTGGGTCTTGGAGTATTTTGACAAGAGCCTCTCTGAGGGTCTTTGCTCCAGGCAATGGCTTCCAAATGGTGATATTTGTTGGGAACTGCTTCGTATGATGAATAATTTTGCGGTCTGCCCGAGCACGGGTCTTGTCAAATGGCGGGATGATCTCTGCCAGAGTTTTCGGCGCCTGGCGAGGCTTCTCCCGCTTAGAAGGGCGCTCCTCCGCATTCTGGTTTTCCGCATCTTCTTGGAACAGCGGTGTCAAGGATTCCTCTGGAGGTGGCAAGGGTTCCTCAAGCTGGTCTTCATTAGAAGGACCTGCTGGGCTTGCGGGTTTGACCTTATTGGAGGGGCCGGCCTGCTCTGACGCCTTCTCACACTTTGGCGACTTGGCTGGCTCCTCTTCTTCATCAGAGGATGTGATTGTGAAAGGGACACCCGGCTTAGCTGTTGAGGTGGGACCTGAACCCTCTGAGGGCTGAGGATGAAAGGGATCCCCTTAACTTGGGTTTCTGGGACAGAACCCGGCTTCTCCCCTCTGAATATTATGACCCGGTCAGGAGCCAGGGGACCTTCACGTCCACGTCCTCGGCTACGACCTCGGCCACGTCCCCGGCCATTTCTTGCCGAGCGGCGCTGATATGTCGCCACAGGAGCCTGGCCTCCAGTGCTATCAGCTGTAGGACAGTAAATATTGTCGGGTGGCGGACTCGCCACCATGTTGCAGGATAGCTCTTGCAGCATTTCCTCGAGCATCTCGACAGTGAGCTCCTCATCTTTATAGAATAAGGAGAGCTCCTCTGGGATTGGGAAATCTTCACCTTCTTCAAGACGGTGAACCATTTCTCGGAGCCATTGCAGAAGACGGGCTTTGCGCCCGAGTTTGTCCCAGGGAATATATTCGTCTAGAGTGACGACTCTGGTGGACGAGGGGGAGTGTACTCCTCCAGCTCATCATGAGCTTTTGAAGTCTTTGTAGAGGAGTTAGCTCCTTAGGAGCCTCCATAGCAGCGGGCTTGCTCGGCTTGCTTCTTTAACCTCCTCTTCAAATTCTTCCTGCGATTCTTCTCTTGCTTCCTTTGGCGTGCTGCCTCTTGAGAAGAGAGAGGAGTTTGCTTTGGAGGTGGGACTTGCTTGCCCCCAGCATTTTGCTTTCTTCTCCGGGCTGGCTCCTTTGGAACCTTAGTGCCACGGCTTTTTCTGGGGGGCAACCTTGGTCCAATTGGCCTCCTCTGGCTGAGCTTGGAAGGTGGCATTGATTGCCTGAGCAATTATTTCAGGAGGTAACTCCTGGAACTCTGCCAGTCCGCAGTGGGGCCCTCTAGGAGCTTTGTGGTTCCACCGGCTTTGCTTGGACCGGTGGGTTAGCTTGCTTGAGCTGCTGAGGCCTTTCTACAATTGGCGATTGCGCCAGCTTGACAGAAGCTTTCACTGGGGTCTTCGCGGGCTCAAGAGGTTGAGTCCTCTCGAGGACTAACAGCCTTGCTGACTGGGCAGGAGCTCTGGCTGAAGGCTCTGACGCCTTGGCTTTGCCTTTATTGTCTGGCCGAGAATTTCCTCTTATGACGATACCGGGCTGACTGGACCTGGGACGGACCTTGGAACTCTCTCCCATGGCTTGGCATCTTGGTTCTGAACCTTAGGCTCTTTATAGGTGGCCGCGGCCTTGCCTTTAGTGAGTAATGGGAATTCATCATTTTCCGCAGGCTCACTTGGCCGGGCCAATCTGGAGAAAGCTTCAGTTTCTCGCCGGGCTTGCTGGAGAGTCTCCCTGGCGGCCTCTGCAAGGCGTAACCTTGTCATGGAGTTCCCCTGAGGATCGACAACCCCTCTCTGGATGAGGGCTTCAATGAAGTCTTGAACCTCTGGGCATTGTCGAGTCGGGTGAGACACCCTTGCATGATACTTGCAATAGCGGGGGTGACTCTTGGCCGTCTCATTGTAATAAGACGGCGGGTCATGTGTCAGCACCCAACCATCTCCAGAAGCTTGTCAAAAATCTTCTCAGTGTCCTCCTTGGGAAAGAACACTGATGAGAGGGTCGCCACCCTGGATACCAGAGTGTGGACTTGGGCGATTGGGAACTGCTCCCTGGGAACTAACTCCCTCCTCCTGCGGCTCGGGGAACTGAAAGGTTGCCGCAGCGTGAATGACGTTGACAGAGAAGTGAAGGCTCCTGTGTGCATGCGGCTGCGGTGGGTCGACTAGAAACTCACCCATGTTGACCTTCCCTCGCCTGATCAAGTCCTCAGCGAGGTCCTTGAACGGTTCACAGTTGTGGATGATATGGCCAACAACTTCATGATATGGGCAATAGCCCTGATGAAAAGCAGCACCTGGTGTCTGCTCCAGAGGTGACGGGCTATTAGCCCTGCTCGCTGGCATGCGAAGAAGATGTTTGGAGTCTTTTCGCAAGGGAAGGAGTATAACTTCTCTGGGAGCTCGACTTGAAGTGGAGCCTCCACATCTTCGGTGAGTCCTCCTCGTCTTCAGATGAATCTGAGGACTCTTCAGAAGCCAGCCCCTGAGCGGAGCCCGGTCGGTAGGTGATACACCTGCCTCCCGTATGTTGGCTGGAGCTAACCCCCTGGCGAATGGGCCAAAAGGGAAGGTTGACAATTGCTGATCAATGCTTTCCAGGAACTGCAGCAGGCGCCTTTGTTCTTGTCGCAGCTGTCGGACTTCCCCTCGGATCTTCCGGATGGTCCTCCGCAGTGCTAAACATTCTGGGAATGGAGGAGGAGTGGCTCTGGGACCACCATTGGGCTGTTGACTTGAAGGCCCGGCTTCGGAGGCATTGGAGCTTGAAGCCATCGCCACCATATGGACCACGTTAGCCGACCGGTTCGATCGGCTCCACGGATGAGGCTGGGGTGGGTCGACTGCATGGCCCAGCATATTTACCAGGCCCTTTTGAATGAGCTCTTCTGCTATATTATTGAAAACATAGCAGTCCCCGATGGCGTGACCCAACCTCCTGTGATACACACAATAGGTTGGATCATCTGTCTTATCTACCTCCGCAGGCTTCCGCGGGTCCGGCAGAGTGACAAGCTGCTCCTTCATACATAGATCAAAGAGCATCTTGGTATGCTCCTTTCTGAAGGAATAAGGCGTCTTCATGTTCTCCATTAAGGAAGGCGCATTCGTCTTATCACCAGACTTCTTGCCTTTTCCTTTGGACTTTCCTTCCCCTTTATCTCCATTTGTCGGGGAAAAGTCCACGGCATTCACCTCCTTACTGCTAGCCAGGCGGTCTTTGGAGGATTTGCCCTTGGCAGAAGCTTGTGTAGGGTGATCAGCGAAGAACATCTCAATCTCTGCCACCACCGTGTTGAGTTGGTCAAAGCCTCTGATATTGGAGCCCAGAAGTTTTTCACTGACTTCTGCCGAGAGACCCCTGCGGCAGATAGTGATTGCATCTTCAGGCGTCGGAGGGTTATCGCAGCGCATGCTGACGTCCCTCCATCGCTTGATGAAGTCCAATGCTGTTTCACCCTTCTTCTGTCGAAGGGAACAAAGCTCTGCTAGGGAGACCTTGCGTTCGACCATTTGGAAGCGGTCGACAAACTTCTTCTGCATATCAGCCCAATCAGATACTGAATTGGGCTTTAACCTTGAATACCATTGGAAGGCGGTTCCAGTCAAGGACGTGGCGAAATACCGCAGCAAGTATGCCTCTTCCAAGGCTAATTCACCCATGGCCGTCATGTAATAAGCCAGGTGTTCATGCGGAGAACTTTGCCCGTTGAACTTTTGAAGTTTCTTATTGCCTTCGGGCAATCCGGTGGAAGCTTCTTGAATTGATGATGAAGGGGATAAGGCACGCTGTACAAATCAACGGTAGCCACACCCTCGCCATGTTGAGCGAACTTCGCTTCCACGATGCGCTCGATCATCTGCTTCTGCGCCATGAGGCTTTCTGCAACAGGAGTAGCAGATGACCGCGCATTGGCTTCATGCGGCGGGACTTCGAAGTCCACTGCCAATGGGAGTCTTGCAGCGGTGACGGAGGCATTGGCTGCTGCCGGAATGGGAGAAGGATGCTGATCCACTCCAGCCGGTGCCGCTTGAGGCGGGGAAGGAACCTCCTTTTCGCGCAAAAGCGACTGTAGCAGGTTTTTGAGCTCTTGGTTTTCCCGTTGAAGCTCGTCCAATGTGGGGGCCCGCAGTTCCTCCGCCAACTCTTCTGCATGCCGGGAGTGACTGTCCCCATCAATACTGTGGACGTCTTCCTGGCGCTCTTCGTGCCGTGCCGGCTCAGGCTGAGATGTACTGGCGGCCGTCGCTTGTTGTGTTTGTGCCAGGCCGCGGGACCCGGACCTTGGCCTCCTCGAGTATTGAAGAGGCTGATTGAGTTCCCCCGAGGTGCCTTCAGGCTGTTTTTCGCCGGAGGTGGCGTAACAGGTGAACACTTTGACAGTGTCATCGGTCACCTGGACCACCCGCTTTTTCTTGGGCGGTTGTCGCTCCGGCTTGGGCGGCCTCCCAAGTCTGTCGAAGACATACATTCGGGATGTGGCTGCTTGAGGTGAGCGATCCTCCTCCGTGTGCGTGGAACTGGCCCACGGGGAGGTCGGCCGCACCTTCTTGCCAGCTCCGCGGCGCTTCTGCCCCCCGTAGGGGTTGATTTGTAAATTGCGGAGAAACTGAGGCCTCAGTGCTTGTCGGACTCCGCACTCGTCGAAGATCCGACATGCGAAAAGGCTCCTCCGCCCTCGCGCGCCTTATAATTCGGGCCCCCTCTTTGGTGACCCAGATCTTCTTCAAATGGAGCTGATGCTCCTCAATTGGGTTGCCCCCTGTCCTTGGACGGGGAGCTCGTGGCTTGGGCCTTTGCAGAAGGCCCGGAGTTGCCGTAGGTACGGCAGACTTCTCCTTCTTCGCTCCTTTCTCCCGGACTTGCCGGAGGGGCTCGAAGCGATTGGAGGTAGAGATAGTCGGGACATGATGATCCCGTGGCAGGATCGGCTCGCCTCCATCGAGCCGGATGCGGATGTCTCCAACAATTACCGTTTTGCCGGAGCGCGAGACAGCCGCTTCGGGCCTTGCACCCTTGCGGCTTCGGCGTTGCCCCCATTGGGTAGGGGCGGCAGTGGGGGCGCCCGCCGTAGGCATGGCGTCCTCCTGACGACGGCGGCGTTGCCCCCGTTGAGCAGGTACAGCACCTCTGAGGGTAGCCGCAGTAGGTTTGGCGCCGTTGCGGCGGCGGCGTTGCCCCCGTTGAGCAGGGGCGGCGCCGGCGGTGATTTGATTGACCGAGAAGACTCGGCTAACAGCTGGGGCAGAAGGCCTGACACCTTCGGCCGTTGACGTGGCAGCCAAGGGAACTCGGCTGGTTGTCGGGATGAAGGGCTTGACACCCTTAACAGTTGAAGAATTGACCGGATGGACCCGGCCAGTTGCTGCAGCAGAGGGTCTGACACCCTCAGAAGCTAGCTTGTTGGCCGAGCAGACTCGACCAATTGTCGAAGCCGAGGGCCTGGCACCCCCGACGACTTTGTCGACCGGACTAACCCGGCCAGTGGCTGGGGCCGAAGGCCTGACGCCTCCGACAGTTGTCTTCTTAGTCGAGCGGACTCGACCAGCAATCGAGGTTGTGGGTCTGACACCCCCGGTGATGGTCTTGTTGACCGGACTGACCCGACCAGCTGCTGGAGCCGAAGGCCTGACACCTCCGACAGTTGTTTTGTTAACCGGGCGGACCCGATCAGCTGAAGCAAAAGGCCTGACGCCTTCAGAAGTCTTCTTGGCCGAATGAAACCGGCCAGTTGCTGAAGGAGAGGGTCTGACACCCTCAGCGACTGTCTTCTTGACCGGGCGGACCCGGCCAGTTGATGGGGCCGAGGGCCTGACGCCCCCGACAGTTGTTGCAGGCATGGCTGAACTGGCTTCAGCCACCGGTACCGCAGGAGCGGCTGAACTGACTTCAGCCACCGGCACCACGCCCAAGAAGAAGGGCGAGCCGACGACCGCTGGGAAGTCGCCAAAGACCAGTGGGGTCGCCACTAATCCGAGCCTGGCGTGATTGGCGACGATCTCGGGGCCGTAGGTAACGGCTGCCATCGCTGCTGAAGTGTTGGTGGTGGTGGTGCGTAGCACGAACGGAGTGGCGTGCAGATGCACTAAGAACTCTCAAATGAACAGAGAGATGTGCCCTCCTCTTCCCGTCCTGTAAGAGGAAGAGGGGCAATCAGAACCTTGAAAAAGGTTTAGAGACTTTCTTTGACAGAAAGAAGAAAGGCGGGAAAAGTCCCACCGGACGTTCCAGTCTGTTGGACACGAAAAAAATCTAAGTCCTCTCTTATCTTAGATAAAAGGTAGATTTTCGTTCTTTTTGAAAAGAAACACTCCTCTGCGTAGAGAGGGTTCCGTGGGTGCGCATAGTATCAGACGATTTGGGTTCGAGTGCTGGACCTTTCCCCATTGACCGGAGTCAGTGTTGATTTACATCGGCCTAACGTCCGAACACCTTTGTTTAACTGTCAAAGAGGTCCCAAAAGACTTCTACAGAGGTTCTGATGTGGAGGGCAAGCTCACTCGAGAGACTCTCCATGACCACTCATTTACCACCAACACATAGAAACAACTAGATTAGGGCTAGGTCTGAGCAAAACCCTAAGATTTAGGCATAGAGGCACAAATATGCAGAAGTCATAGGCATTTTTAAAGCAAGGGAAGTTTTCTGGACCCCGGGGTATTTTGGTAATTTTACCAATCCAGGGGTATTTTGGTAATTTTCCAGGCCAGGGACATTTATGAAATTTTATGGGCTGGAGTGGAAGTGAAACTGGATCTCTAACTCCCCAAGGCATTGAGGCTCTTTCTGGAGGGTTTCGAGGGCTCTGAGGCCATGTTTAGGTTACAGGGGTATTTTGGTAATTTTACCAGACCCTAGACCTAGGTTTGATATGATACCCGAGCGCTGGACTAAGCTGACAACACTTCCGGATCGAAGGAACGACAAAGAGTTTCATAGAAAGCATGGCTCTGTCAAATTGATCGAAGGAGGGGTATATACACAATTTTCCAAAGTCGGGGGGTTTTCTTATAATTTTCTCACCCGAGGTTACATATAAAACATGCTGAATGCTTTTATAATTCCATGGGAGTACAAGGGTTGTCGGCGAGTTGTCGACTATACAAACATCCGCCTTGGAGCGGGAGATAGGGACGCAGTCCCAATTACAAAAGATTGCAGGGCATAACTGTAAATTACAGGACTTCGGTCTTTTACCATCCCGGGAAGGATATTTTTGTAATTTCGCCATTATAAGGGCAGAAATACAAGACTTAGTCGTCCCGAGACGTAAAGACTTACAAACGTGGCCCGCTGAGGGGCATAATTACAAACATGGCCCACTGGGGGGCATAACCGTAAATATATCCCGTAGGGGCATAAATACAAGACCCGGGGACTTACCCCTCACGGGCCAAGACAAACGAACAAAAAGCTCCAAGCGTCTTCCGTAGGTTGCTGCTTGTAGTTGTTGTTGTATATCTCCTTCTTTGGACCTCTGGGGGTCTATTTATAGAAGTGGGGAACCTCCCCGGGAGTGTTCGACCCCGTACGGGTCCAACGGGATGAAAATGACCCCGGGGAGGTTCCATTTTCAAATTTTTTTAGTCCGTGCGCGGGAATGGAACCTCCCCGGGGTGGGAGGTCCCCGGGACGGTCCTGGACCGTCCCGGGGTCGCGGCTCCCCGGGGGGACCGGCCCGGGGTCGCGGTTCCCCGGGGGGGACCGGCCCGGGGTCGCAGCCCCCCGAGCAAGGCTTGCCCGGGGTCGCGGGCCCCCGGGGGACCTCCCCGGGGTCGCGGACCCCCGGGCAGGACCTGCCCGGGGTCGCGGACCCCGGGGGGAACCTCCCCGGGGTCGCGAACCCCCGGGCAGGACCTGCCCGGGGTCGCGGACCCCGGGTGGGTGCCACCCGGGGTCGCGCGCCCTGGGGAGGACCTCCCCGGGGTCGCGGACTCCGGGTGGTCCCCACCCGGGCCGCACGCATCCCGAGGGGGGCTCCCCGGGGTCGCGGACCCCGGGTGGGTCCCGCCCGGGTCCGGACGACCCCGGGCGGGTCCGCCTGCCTAGGAGGAGTCCCGCGCGGGACTCCTCTCGCCCCGGGCGGACCCGTCCGGGTAAGGGCGACCCCGGACGGGTCCCTCCACCCCCGGACGGGTCTACTTCTCGCGTGGATTCCATAAAAGGGGGGCTCCGAGGCTCTGAAACTCCGGGTTTTCGCCGTCTCTCGTGGAGAACAACGAGAGGGAACGCCGCCTTGTTCGTTTGTCGTCTTCCTCGTGCCGTAGGCCGCTGCGGGAAGACGAGCTGTTGTCCGCGTCTCGTGATACACGTGCGAGGGACGCTGTGCTTGGTACGTAGACCTATTCCAGCCTCTTCTTCGCCGCTGTAGAAGTGTTTCCTTCTTATGGTTGCACATCCGAAGGGCGAGAGCTTAATCCCGTAGGGATTTAAATATAGCCACATGATCCTGACAATCATTGCGGCTCGTGCTAGGCTCGTGGTCATCCTCTGAGGGGTTTATATCGCCACGACATATGGGCTACAAAGTCTTAAGCTTAGGAATATCCGACGGGACGGCGATACGCCGAACAAGGTACCCCATGTAGGAATATCCTATCGGAGGGTGATACACCGCTTCCAAAATCTTGTCACATGCGGGATTAAAATCCCGAATCTTTAGCACGATAAATTATGGGTGCAACAATAGTTTAACCATCTTACTTTTTGAAGGTGATCTTTTTTTGAAAGTGAGTTTAACCGTCTTACAAGTTACAACTTTAACATGAAAATCATTTATAGCGGATCTAAGCCCACATTTAACCTCTTAAAACGAAAAACCTTTTTTTTTGTATTAGTTTGCTGTAGTTGGTAGGCAAAGCTTATTTCTATGTCCTTGGAGCATCTCCAATCTGGAATGTTTGTGCCCTCATTTTTGGTTATGATGACCATCTTTCTGAGCATCATTGCTGGACCACAATTATCTTGTTTATGTGTCATTATATTTGATCAGGATTTCGGATGAGTTGGCGGTTTCCCATTCGTGTTTTGGACAGGTTTTAGGTGATGCGGCGGGGAGTGTCCCTAGCGGGGGTCGTTGGAGGGAACCGGTCACCTCCACGGAGGTGTTTCCGGTGCGGGGTCTCAGGGCACCTTCGTAGGGACTGCTATAGCCCTATAGGCTGGAGTTGGGCGAACGACGCTGGTGGGGTGCAGAGGTTTTGGCGAACCCTAGCAGGGGGCTGATGGCAAGAAGGGGGAAGGATAGGTGAGGAAGATCCTATGCAGAGGTAGTGAAGCAAAGGCCTGCGTTCAAACCCCAGCCGGCGAAGGGGGAGCCGAGGGACTTACGAGGGCTCTCTCTGGAGCATGGCAGGGTGCATAGATTGGCTAGATCTTTGTATATGGATATCTCCCCCGCATGGGGGGGTGGAGGCAAAGATGGCTAGGTTGTTGCTGGACAATCGGTGGGGAGCTGGTGGACCCTGGGATGTCAGGAGCGTGCACAAAGATGTCCGTAGGGGCCAAGCAAGCGACAGAGGCCGGGGCTCTGGTGGCGGGAGGGTCCATCCTTTGTGTCTTGCCTTGAATCCTGGAGAGAGGGACTTTCTTCATTCTTATCTAGTCTGAGGCGTGAGGCGACCAAGAGGTCGCCTCATGCCTCAAACGCCTAGGTGATGGCCTAGGCCTTGCTTAGGCATTTGAGGCGTTTGAGGTGTTTTATTATATATATATATACAATTCAAAAAATATAAATATATGTCTAAATATCAAAGAAAATACATACATATAATCAATTTTTTAAATAAAATTAACAATAATCAAGATTTGGGGCAAAAATACATACATACAAATAAGATAAGATTTGAATAAAGGAGGTTTAAACCAAGACTGGACCAAAAGAAGAAGTCTGAGAGTGAGGCATTCCGCCTCAAATGCTTAGGCGCAAACCGCCTCACCGCCTCAAACGCCTAGGCGAGCACCTAGGCGCGCCTTTGACTGCATAGCTCCATGTCTAGGGCTGTCAATGGGCCTGGCCGGCCCGACAGGCCCGCGGGTTTTTAGTCGGGCCTAAAAGCCCGGCCCGACTAGACTCGCGGGCCGGGCTCGGGCTTTGAGTTCGGCCCGCGGGCCGGCCCGGCCCGATCTCTTTTTTTATTCTCACTTCAAATTTTAAAAATAATTTAGTCAAACTTATGTTATTTTACTTAATTAGAAATTTTAAAATTCTCTTTTCACACAAATTATGTAATTAATATCAAAATTTTAATTTATTTAGTGAGATAATAAGATTTATAGTATTAAATCTATTAATTTTTATTATTTTTATTATTTTATTTAAGTAGTCGGGCCGGGCCTTAGTCGGGCTTTGAATTTTTTACATAATGTCAGGCCCGGCTCAGCCCGGCCCGACATAGGTCGGGCCCGGGCCGGGCTTGGACCTTACTCTTGATAAGTCGGGCCCGGGCCGGGCAGACCTAAGCCCGGCCCGGGCCCGGCTCATTGACAGCCCTATCCATTTCGGAGAAGCCTTCCTTCTGAGTCAGCTTTGCGGGGGTGTCGCTGTGCCTCTGCGATGACGCTGGCATTGTATTCTTAGCCAGCTCACTAGGAAAGATGGAGGCTGGCACAGTTCAAGTGGTCCCAGGGGGTAGGGTGATCATCATGGAGGCCATTGTCTCTGCCTCAGACCCATCACAAGTCCTGCCGGCGATCTTATTCTTAGTTGGAAGGTTCGAGTTCATTGTGAGGGTCACCGCCAGGGCGACAATGTTGGAGGCAGAGTTTAAATATCAAAAAGTATAAATATATGTCTAAATATCAAAGAAAATACATACATATAATTAATTTTTTTAAATAAAATTAACAATAATCAAGATTTGGGGGCAAAAATACATACATACAGATAAGGTAAGATTTGAATAAAGGAGGTTTAAACGAAGACTGGATCAAAAGAAGAAGTCTGAGAGTGAGGCATTCCGCCTCAAACGCTTAGGCGCAAACCGCCTCACCGCCTCAAACGTCTAAGCGAGCACCTAGATGCATCTTTGACTATATAGCTCCATTTCGGAGAAGCCTTCCTTTTGAGTCAGCTTTGCGGGGGGTGTCGCTGTGCCTCTGCGATGACACTGGCATTGTATTCTTAGCCAGTTCGCTAGGAAAGATGGAGGCTGGCACAGTTCGAGTGGTCCCAGGGGGTAGGGTGATCACCGTGGAGGTCATTGTCTCTGTCTCAGACCTATCGCAAGTCCTGCCGACGATCTTATACTCAGTTGGAAGGTTCGAGTTCATTGTGAGGGTCACCGCCAGGGGGGCAATGTTGGAGGCAGAGCGACGACAACAGACTCAGTTAGGGCAACTAGTGCCCAGGACCGAAGTTGAAGATGACTTTGTGGCAGGCGACCCCCACTCGGGCTGGGCCGATCGAGACTGGGCCGCTGGGGACTAGGCTGGGCGGCACCAGATTTGGGCCGGAGGTGATTGGGGCTTGCGGTTCGGGCGGCTTAGGTCTATCGTTGTGGGACCCAAATGACGATCCGGTAGCCCGCAACATATTCGAATCTGCGTCGTGCAGGCTTACCGGGGTGTGCGGACTTGATAAGGGCCATCTCCTCTACCTAAACACGACGCCTCTCTTGGAATGCCCTACTACATCGGATGCTACATGTTCCTACGCTCTAGGCCTCGCTTGTCGGGAGAAGCGCTCGATCTTTGCACTGGTGTTTTTCGTAGTGCCCATCATGCCAACGGGCTAGTGTTTGGCGACATCAACCAAGGGTCAGAAAAGAGCGATGGCCGGCGACACGAACCAGGATGGCGTAGGCTTCGACGGCGATCGACGAACAACTCGGTCGGGCCACGGTGATGGCCGTTTTGCAGAACTACTTAGTGATTATTGACTCTCTAGCTTGCGTGATCACGGTGGTTCCGACAACACAACAACGTCTATTCCCACTCGGCATGGTGAGTCAACCGTTGCTGCCGACCGACGTGTCGCTTGCGGACCCCCCTCTGGCTGCCGTTGAGGGCGTCTTTGGCCTCTGCCTCCTTTCAACAACAACTTGGTAGTAGTGCCTTGTGTTGCATGGGGGGCCCGTTGCAGTCGGGATCCTCCTCCATGCAACTTGCTCGAAGGAGGGGCTCAGCCAATCTCTCACGGCAACGGCCCTCGCATCTGCTGCCCGCGAGGAGCAGGTGCAGTCGGTGCTTGTCTCGACAACGAAAGGCTCTATCGGGGTTGAGGCAGAAGTGACACAAGGCGGAGGCCGCCCCACCTGGTGAGCGTCCAACAGTTGGTCTCGACCAGTCGAGCAGCCCTATTGTTCCTTCTTCTGACATAGGCGTTATCGACGCCATCGGCGATCCTTAGAGGTCGGAGGCAGTGAGATCTGACGATAGTGGCTGTTGTGATGGTAGCAAGGGGGAGGGAGCCCTCAGGGCTTTGTCTATCCTCTTGCTTCTGAACGATGAGAAGTCTAGGCAGGCTCTTCTGGGGATAGAAGCGGGGGATGCGTTAGGCCATCCAGAAGAGGCATTCGACGGAGAGACCTTCAGAGATGAGGTATTGCCGGAGGATCCACCAAATTGGTATGAGATAGGCCATCAGGAGATCGGGGAATCTTCTAGTGGGGGTGGTGGCCAGTAGCATTATCTGGCATTGCCTCCCTCGCCTTTTGTACCAGAGGAAGAGGATCCCCCATTAGCGCAACTTCCTCATGCTCAGCCTAAGGGGGGCCTATTGTCGAAGGTGGCAATTGTTGTAGAATCATCTCAGGAGGAGGGGTGTTTGAATGGAGAAGGAGAAGCGAGTCTTGGCAAAGAGGAAGTGAAGGAGATCTTAGCTAGGGTTGAGAATTTCATGGGGGAGCATGCCAAAGAGATGGCTAGTCTGATCTGTCCACTATAAGTGTTGATAAGGATGTGAGGTCTGTCTTTTGCAAAATTCAGAGAAGATGGCAAGTGGATATAGTTAGGAAGGTAAGGCATGAAGAACCAATGGAAGAGGGGATGTGGAGAGGGAAGAGGAAAGGAAGGAATCGGCAGAGAGCTAGGAGTAGCCGAGTAGGAGAGGGGCTGAGCTTAAAGTATGGGAGGAGGGTGATCTACACTGTTAATGGAGGGGGGGGGAGGGTGAATATGTGATGTAACATAATGATGAGAGTTTGGGATCTCGGGAGGGTGGAGAACAGTTCAAAGACCTTTGTTTTGGGGACGAGGAATTGATTGATACCTCCAACACATTCTGTAGCCGTGTTGGCATTTGTTATGGGGAGGTTTATGGTATGGGTGGGTCTCAAGACAAGGCGGAGTAGATTGTTTGGCTGTATGTTTGGCCTTGGCATTCTTTATTTTGTTTTTTTTTTGGGGGGGGGGGGTTGGTGGCCATATATTTTGTAATTCTTTTCTTTTTTCTTTGCTCCAGGGGCACTGTGCATCCTGCCATCTTTTTGTACATGGGAGTTTTGTGGGAGCACTCCCTCCTTGTAAATTTTTGTCTTTATTCTTTTATAATATGTCGTACTGTCTATCTTAAAACATCAAAAGAATTTTGAATGAGTTGGCTGCATTCAACTCCGATGTCATGTTTTCATGCCATAGTTCAAATTTGACCCTGAAAATGCAAAACAGTTGAAGCATAAAAGCTTTATGGTTTAATTAATACTGCCCGTTCTGTTAGAGCTATTTGTGTGTGTAACTGCATCAAAGTCCAAACCCAGTAAACTACTGAATGTTCTCTTACCAACGTATACTATTAAGTTGAATACTGGTTGAAATATTTTAATTCATTCATAGGCCAGACCGTGCTGCAATCAAGATAGCTATTGGCTATTATAATATGCAGACTTTTTCCTCATTATGTGCAAAGTCAATCAAAGAATCTTTTTTTCCTTTTCTTTTCAGTGGGTACTTAAAACGTTAAGGTTAGGGGTCAATTAAAGAATCTTGGAAATAGCTATTTTGAAATTACGTACTTTTATTATTCTGAAGTACCACATATTTCAAGAAAACATGTAGGTGTTATAATCTTTAATAGGTCATTCTAGTGATGGAGTGAAGATATGTATACCAATGGAAGAGAGAACAATATCACCAATCAAATGTGAAAGAGTTTTAAGACTGATTTCTTTTGACGCCTCTCCCTTTTCGCATGTCTATCTTTTTTTGAAAGTGTTTGGTACCACTATATATATAAATGAAAGGAAATAAAGTGGGATTTACAAGTATAGACTGTGAGCTCACAAGACATCCCTTTACACCCCTATACCAAAGGAAGAGGGACCTTCCCACAAGGTGTGTTCCTCTCTAACCCCCCAAAAGGCTAAAAGCACATAGTTGTGCGTGTTTGCATTACATAAGAGAACAACCCACTCTCTCACCCTATCAATTACAAAATCCCCTACTCTCTCTGGGATGGTAGCCTCGTTCTTGAAAATTCTCTTGTTCCTTTCGCCCCATAGGGCCCAGAGGGTAGCATGTAGTATGAGTCACCATATCCTCTTATCACCTTTAAGTGGTCAGTACCTATGCTAGTCTTTCAGGAGTTGCTGAACCGTCTGCCTGGGCTGCATGCCACATTGTATTCTAGCTAAGATATGTCTCCACACATCCGGCGAGAAGTGGAAGTCAATGATGAGATGATCTAAGCTCTCCTCCTCTGTCCCACACAAGCAACACCGCGTCTGTATACCGTGCAAGAATGTAACAAGTCTATCCTGAGTAGGAAACCTTTCACGTGAGATCCTCCACAACAGAACCTTCACCTTCAAGGGGCTTCTAGGTTTCCATACTTCTTTATGCAAGGGATGCCTCGACCCACTATCATCCACCACCTGATACACCGACTTGAGCAAGAAATGCCCCACCTTGTCCCATCTCCATGACCACTCATTTGTCTTGCTCTCATCTGGTCTGTGTTGTTGGAGAACTTGAAGCATACTCTCAAGCCGGTCTATCTCCTCATCCTGCAGGTGCCTTTTGAAAGCAGGGCTCCAAGTGCCCCTTGACTGCCTATCAAATAACTAATTCACCATTGCCAAGCAACTCCACTGCAATCCCATAAAGTATGGGATAGAGGTACACCACCTATACTTCTAGAAGCGGCATTGTTGTCCATCCTCTAGCCTCTAACACCTGTCCTGATGACATCAGTGCTCTATAATAACCCGCCAGACATGGGATATGTCCCGCTGAGGTGAAGACGACAAATCCCAAATCCTTACTCTCATAATACTTTTACCTGATAACCATGCTCCAAATCCCCTCGTGCTATATGTCGCACTTCCAAAGCCACTTGCTCCATAATGTCAGATTGAAATCTCTGATATTCTTTAAGCCCAATCCGCCCACCTCCTTGCTCTTGCATGATCTTCCCCAAGCGATGTCATACCATCTTCTATCTCTCGTTCCACTCCCATGTCAAAAGAACCTTGCTTAAATGGATTGCAGCTGCCTAGCAATAGAGATAGGGATCTGGAAAGTGGAGAGGTAGGAAATAGGCAAGATATGTAAAGCAGATTTACACAGTACCAACCGGCCTCTGTAGGAGAGAAGTTTTGCCTTCCACCTAGCTAGCCTAGACTTGAATCTCTACACCACAGGTTGCCAATCCTTACGCTGTAAAACCTTATGGGTCAAGGGCAGACCCAAATAGGTAATAAGAAACTGGCCAACCTGACAACCTATGACAGTTGCCGCCTCTCCTGATGACTCCCTGTTCCAAATTCACTCCAATCATTTGGTTCTTATTGAGGTCGACTTTGAGTCCATTGACTTCTTGTAATAGTTCCAACATCATTCTTATGTTGTAGAGCTGCCCCTCGCCTTCTGTCAAAGAAGGAATAGTATCATCGGTATACTGTAGGTGAGATATATATAGACCATGTGGAGCAACCTGGAAAACCCTCATAATATCGTGAGCCTGAGCTCTCAACCACATCCTGTTCATAATCTGCGCCATAGGACAAACAAAAGAGGGGACATGGGTTCACCTTGCCTCAAACCTCTGCCACTGTGGAAGTAGGGTGTGGGTACTCCATTAATGAAGACAACAAATGTAGCTGAGTGAGTGCATGCCCTAATCCATCCAATCCACTTATCATCAAAGCCCATTCTGTTGAGAACCTGTAGCAGACACTTCTAGCTAACCCTGTTATATGCTTTTTTAAAAGTCAAGCTTGAGTACCAGCCCCCTCTTTCTTTGTGCTTTAATTGTATGCAAACATTCATGAGCAACCACAAAATTCTCTTGGATGATGTGCCCTTTGATGAAGGCACCTTGGTAACCACTAACAACCCTACGCAACACTGTCTAGTCTTGTTGCCAGAAGCCTTGTAATTATTTTGTAGGTCCCATTTTGCAAGCTCATGGGCCTATAGTCTTTGAAGCTATCAACACCTTGCTTCTTAAGGATGAGAACAATCAAGGTATGGTTGATTCCTCTCAAGTGAGCCCTCCCTTCTTGGAATTCCCTCATAGTTTGGAGAAGATCTACTTTAATGATATCCCAACAGTGTTGGAAGAAGGCCATGGGAAAGTCGTCCGGCCCTAGCGCTTTATCACCTGTAAGAGAGAATATAACCTTCTTTACTTCCTCTTCTTCAATAGGTCGGGAAAGAGTTTGTCTCTCCCCATTTGACACTCGCAGTCGGAGGCCTTCTGTGATGGAAGGTCTAGTTGGCACCTCCTCAGTGAATAGTTGGGAATAGAAGTGGCTGGCATGTCTTCTGATGTCTTCGGATGTGGTGAGCACCTAGTTTCTCTTTTTGATGCATTTGATGAAGTTCACCCGCTTTCTCCCTGATACTATCTTACTGAAAGTAGGATGCGTTCCTATCTCCCTCTTTGAGTCATTTTTCCCTGGCTCCTTACTTCTAGTTGATCTCCTCTTTAAGGAGGATCTCATCAATCTCTACCCTTATCTTGTCTCGCTAACTTCTATCTGGCTCATCCAGTAGGCCTACCTCTTCCAGAGCATCTAGACTCTCTAGTTAAAGTAGGATCCCATCCTTCGCTGCCTTGTCGGGGAGGGTCTTGCTTGCTTCCCACTTAGTCTGTTTCTTGGCTAAGTGCTTCAACTTCTCCACCATGCTGGCCATGGTAGAAGGCTCCTGCCTCTTCCTTCCCCACTCCATGTTGATAGTGTCCATAAAGCCTTCCTCTTTGAACCAATATCTCTCTATCCTGAACTGCCTCTGCCTCACCCTCCTGGAGCAAAATAGGCTTGTGACCAGAGATAGACATGGTTAGTGTCATAGCCTTCATGTGAGAGAAATGATCTTCCCAATTCACAAAGATAAAGAACCTATCAAATTTGGACAGCGTTGGATCAACTCTTAGGTTGGACCAGGTGAATTGAGCATTGGAGGCATACACATCAATCAAGGCCGCTATATGCACAAATTCTTGGAAATCTTGAAACTTTTCTTAAGGAACAAAGCCACTTGGTCTCTCTTGTGTCGAGAGGACTACATTGAAATCTCCTCCAACACACAATGGGGCCCGGAATTGGCATGGTGAGCTAGGAGCTCATCCTACAATGCTTTCTCGTCCTCCTTGTTCTGAGGTCCATAGACCCTTGAAAAGTCCCATCTGAAGCCGTCCTTGATGTTGCAGAAAGAGAGGGATCTAACCCCCCTACCAATATATTTGAACTCCTCCACTTCGAACTCATTCCACGTCACCATAATACCCCCCGCTCTTTCTTCTGCCAGAGAGGCCACCCCTCTCAATTGTCTAGTGCCCCTAATCTCCCTCGTAATGTCCTCACCATTTCCCTCACACTTCATTTCTTGGAGACAGAGAATATCGACCTTACATATCTTGGCAAGGTCCTTCACTGCTCTCCTCTTTTCTCTCCCCCGAATCCCCCTCATGTTCCGCGAGACAATCTTCATTGGGACTAGATACAATTCTACCCTCACTCACCCGCCTGCACTTTATCACCCCCTCACCTATTTTGAACTTTCATAAAAAGCCCCTTGATCTCTTTCTCCATGTTGGCGAAAGAAACCTCGATCTTCTCAACTAGCTCCCTCGTATGCTCCTCATTCCATCTCTCCACCACAGTCACCATATCCTTGACTTCCTTCTTACCCAACCCGTAAGTCTCCTCCCTGCTCTCCTCATATTGCTGCCCCATCTCCACTTGCGGGAATGCCTCCTCAACCGCAGTTGAACAGTCCTCCAGTGGAGCCACTGATAGCTCTTGATCAGTTGATCCTAGATCAGTTCTTGGAAAAGGGCTGCAAGGTCACCTAGTGTTGCCGGACACGTCTCCCCGAGGTCCCCCTCTGTGGTCTTCTGCATGAGACTCTCTTTACGAGCAAAGCGAGTCTGTCCTGCAAGGCGATAGGAGTTGCCCTCACCAGCAAAGCATGCAGGTCAACCTCATGGTCGCTGCCGGACCTGGATCCCAGATCACCCTTGCCATAGGGCTTCCATCGAGGCAGCAACCGTCGCCTCTCAATCTCTTTCAGGACCGGATGACTAGCAACTGGGATCTCCTTAAGGATCAGCCACTTTATAGGTGGCTGGGTTGGCCGTGAATAGACGACAAGCATCTGTTGGGAGGCCGGTGGACGGTCACCGACTGGATGCCGGTACAGCTTCCCGTTGCCCGCCGTTGGTGAGCCTCCATAAGAAGATTGCTCTGTCACAATCCACCTGCACTGCCCCCCTAGAAGACTGTGAACATTCGCTGCCCTATTGATGGTGAGCTGTCGGCTAGTCACTGGTAGGGTGCCGTTGCCTCTCGCCGATGCTCGTCGGAGCTGGGCGCCCCTCGGAAGATCCCTCTATCGGATGCTGGCGAACCGTCTGACTGGCCTCACGAACAGCAACCAGTCAAAGGAGATGACTGAAATCAGGTCCGTCGAACCTGTTTAGCCCGTGACACCTGGACTCAGGTAAGTCACAAGCAAACATGTAAGGGTCTGGGTCTTTACATGGGCTGATAGGGCGAGGGTTCATTAGCGTCGGCCCGGTTACTCCCCCCGACCCCAGCTGGCAACCGGCCCATGAGGCTCACCCGGCCCGAGAGACGAAGCAACGCAATTTTAATTTGAATCGCCCACCATCGCTCTGCCATGTAGCCCTTGCTGTGACCGGTCGTCTTTAACCTCCTGATGTGGACTGTGCTGCCCTAAACCTGGTGGTGGCGCTCCCTGCAACACCTCAATGACCCAAAGCCGAATGGCGAAGGTCACCCCAACGATGACTACAGTGATGATGGCCGGTACCTCTGCCTTACTGAACACTTGAACAACTGCTTCCACCGCTGTCCGCCTTCAACCTCCTGATGTGGGCTGTGCTGGCTTAAACCTGGTGGCAAGGATGGCAAACTCGGTTTCGGACTCGGTTTCGCCCGGGTCCGAAACCGATACGACTCGGTATCGGTTTTGGTTTCGGCCGAAACCCAGATAAAAGGTTAAAAAAATTAAATTAATCCTAAAAAATCTGATAAAAAAGCATAAAAAATATAAATAATCACTTAAAATCACAAAAATCATTACACATGCATTTGACTATATAAGTTAGTGCAATAACCTTGAAGTAGACAACTATAAAAATTGAACTTCAAACATTGAACGTGTGAAAGTTAAAGTAATATTCCATTGTACATTAATACAAGCAGTACAATAAACCAAATTAGACAAAATAAATGTTACAAAAATTCATTGATTCTTACCTAATATGGATAATAATTACTAGAAGAACCTTCTCCCTCATCGTCTGGCCCTTGATGTTTATACCCATAACCAGGTTGCATGTATGGTCTATATTCGCTATAACCAAATAATGAGGTAGCCAAGTCCTGCATCCCTCTTTGGATCCCTCTTGGAGTGTTTGGTTGGCTTGAGCCGAATCCAGTATCAGCATAAGAATCTTGAGGAAGAGAAGAGGAACTGGCCGGATGGAAGTTGAATGATGGTTCATAACCCCACGACCCATAAATCGCTGCCTCCTGTTGGCCACCTCCATAATCTGATGGATGCCCATATTGACTCTGTGACTCATGTCCTCCCTCACCCTGACTGTATCCTCTGCCTGTGTCTGCGTGGAAGGAGGAAGGACCACCAGCATCCCCACCGCCAGTAGTAGCACCTGTAGCACCTGGCACATACGAAAATATAGAATTTATCTCCTACCAAAACATAATCTGATTCGAACTGATAATAAGAATTTAAGTTACTTTCAAAAACAAAAAATCAAAGGATCACGAAACCTACAGTCTCCAGTCGCCTTTTGGCCTTTGGGGATGCTTTTTCCTGTGCCGGTGTGCTTTCTTCTTGCACCCTTGACATGAATTCTGTTCCCCTTGGCGTGTGCCTCAAATAAATCTGCTTCAACTGCTCAATTGCTGGGTCCTCTCGAGCAGCAACATTTGTTCTCTCAGTTTGCCCATGCACTGATGTACTTCTTCTTAAGGATGTAGGTGCCTTGCCCATTCTAGGAGTGACTGGCCTGCTATCTGAGTCGGAGTGTCTAGCTGGCTGAAAATCATGCTGCTCCTCAGTGTCCTCAACAACCTTAGACATGTGGGCATGAGTATCTCTGGCCCTCTTTGATTTTCTTCTTAATTCGGGATCTCTTTGCTCATCTTCATCTAGTATGTCCTCTGCCCATCTTCTATCATCATCATCAAAAACGGGCTCATCAACCTGCTCTCGTGTCTCCACCCAAGACTGCAACGGATTCTCATCATCAAATAAGACATCCACATCAATTTCTGCGGCGGCATCCCCGGCGGCGCGTTTGTCTCGCAGCTGTTGTCTCAACCTCATATTCTTTATTCTCAACCTCATATTGTAGTGGCAGTACACTAATTTCTTTAACCGTTCAGCCTTTAGCCGATTGCGAACCTTCGAGTGTATAAGGCTGAACGTGCTCCAATTTTTTTCACATTGGCTTGCCGATGTTGTTTGACTGAGCACCCTAATTGCAATGAAAGCCAATGCATTGCTGCCCACATCTCGGTTGTTCACCATTATCCACCAGTCAGCTGTTCCACCAACCATAAACAAATGTATTTTAGTTGTAGAAATATATATTCATCAGGGTAAGAAATCCAAAAAATAAAATATACCTGGGCTCACTCTTCCCACAGCGTATTGCAATTGGGAGTCAGCATATGTCCCAGTCCTCATTCTGTAATGGTTCATCTACAAACATAAAGTAATACATTAACATAACTACTTAAATAAATTCTATACATGTTATTGAAAGTATCAGATAAAGGCGAACCTCTACTTCGGCCTTTAGTCTCTTTTCTGGATTCCTCGATAAACGACCAATGACTTTTAAAGTCCCTCGAAGCATCTCGCCATCAACATGTGCATCGGGACCGTACATAAATCGAGGGTTGAGGAAATAACCTGCATTTGTGTATAATTAACTAAATGAAATTTATGAAATAACATAAAGGTATTACCCCAATTTCAGTACAATTAATCACTCACCAGCTGCATGCAAGTCGTGGTGTAATGTGTTATCCCATCTCTGGTCAATAATTTTTCACCATTTTGCATAATGTCTGGGAAGGGAATGCTGCAACTCCAATTTGGCACGGTCCATGGCCTCGTACAGATAGCCCATATCATTCTTCTCATCGCCATCCACCATTCTTAGGACCTTCACGAGGGGTGTGACTACTTTCAAGTACCGTGACACCCTGTCCCAGAATTTGTTGTCGTCCACGACGTGGCAGACATCCAGATAATCCATCTGTGCATCAACTGTGCCCTTGTCGATGTAGTCCCGCAGGGCATTGTGGTACATGAAAGCTTTCAGCTCTTGTCCCTGTGCAGATAAATGAAATTTGAAGCTGCATCAACTGTTACATATCAGTAAGGATAAAGTATAAAGAATTGAGATCAATCTTATACCTGTGCAAATACTCCAAAGAAATAAAATTGGAAGCAAATCTGGTTGGGCCTGCACGGATGATATCTCGCCCTCCACTGGCATGCGCCCTGAACATATTTAGTATCCTAAGATGGCCATAGATATACTGTGACTTTTTGTGCCTTGTCAATTTCCTTCTTCACATGTTTTTCCTTCCCTATGTCTTCAAGCATCAGATCCAGACAATGTGCTGCACATGGGAGCCAATATAAATGACTGCGCTTCTGCATCAATTTCTTCCTTGCAGCCTTGTAACTGGCTTCATTATCAGTCAATACCTGCACAACATTCTCCTCTCCAATTTGTTCTACCATGTCATCCATCAAATGAAACAAATAATTTGCATTCTTTTCATAATTTGATGCATCAACTGATTTCACAAACACTGTACCTTCGATGCAATAGACCAAAAAGTTTATCATGGACTTCTTCGTGGTACCAGTCCAACCATCACACATGATGGTGCATCCTCTCTCCACCCATATATGTTTGAAGCTTTCAACCCAATCATGGAGCTCCTCAACCTCTCCCTTATATGTCTCGACGTGAGGGGGCCTGCAAGCCAGGGCCAGCATCTGCTATGGCATCCATCATAGGTTGGAAATATTCACTTGAAGCTGCATGTGCTGGGACACCTGCATGAAAAAACCATTTGCAGATAGATTTAAATGCATGCCCTGCAACTTCTGCTGATTTTTTGACCCCTCTCAATGCTTGCTTGATTTTAGGTTGTGTAGCTTGGGACCTTCTGTGCAGATAGCTGTCCATGGGACCTGTTCCCTGCGTATGTGGGGCAGCACCAATGTCAGGACGTCGTACAGCTGTACTCTCATAGGTCTTTGAACTCATGGCTCCCTTCCCTTTCCTTCGAGCGGCTTGTTCACGCTCCCTTGCTTCAGTCAGCTCTGGATCAGAATCTTCAGTGCCTTCCTCATCATCATCCCTCCTAACCCTTCTGCCAGAAATCTCCTCAGTAATTTCAGCCTCATCCTCAGCCCTTTGTTGCACCCTCTCCCTTTTCCCCAGAAGGCACTGGCGCATCTCTTCTCGCACCTCTCGGGGACAGTTGTCACATTGTCTCACCTCTCCTCTTACCCCTGCCAAATGTTACTTTCCTCTGATAATTCCGACATACATCTCCCTACCACAGTAATTGCATTTCACCTTTCTTCTCTTAGCATCAATTAAGGACATGTGGGTCCACCCCGGATCCTCCTGCCCTTGCTGCTCCTGTGTTTGCTGACGTCTAGACATGATGCTGCATTATGACAGTCAAAGACAATCTCTTGTAAGTACAACGAAAAAAGGCAATTGAACATGAAAGAGCTCCAAATTAGTCAATGAAGCTTAATTGAGCTTCAATTGTGGGTAATAAAGTCGAATTAGACGAAAGTCCCAATTTTTATGAAGTAATTAGGGCTTAATTACCAACTAACCCTTAATCACCCTTCATAAAAAAAACCAGCATGATCACACCCCAATTTCGTCAATGAAGCTTAATTGAGCTTCAATTGTGAGTAATAAAGTCGAATTACACGAAAGTCCCAATTTTTATGAAATAATTAAGCCCTAATTACCAAATAACTCTTAATGACCCTTCATAAAAATGACATCCCAACATGATCCCACCCCAAATTCATCAATCAAACTTAATTAACCTTCAATTGTAGCTAGAAAACTCGAATTAGACAAAAGATCCAATTTTTTTAAACTAATTAAGCCTTAATTACTAATTAAGCCCTAATTACCCTTCATAAAAATATAATCCCAGCATGATCCCACCCCAAATTCATCAATGAAACTTAATTAACCTTCAATTGTGACTAAGAAGCTCGAATTAGACAAAAGCCCTAGTTTTTATGAACTAATTAAACCTTAATTATTAATTAAGCCCTAATTACTCTGGCTAAAAATATAATCCCATCATGAAGGCACCCCAAATTCGTCAATGAAACTTATCTAACCTTCAATTGTGACTAAGAAAGTCGAATTAGACGAAAGTCCTAAATTTTTTGCATGAATTAGGGGTTAATTAATAATGAATCTAATTTTAAGTATCTAATTAAAGTTTATTTTGAAATCTGAACTAATTAGGGTTGCACAAATTAAGGTACAAAAAAATACTTACAACCCCAAGTGCGCACAGCAGGCTAGCAGCCACTGGGCAGTCCGGCGGTAGGGCGGTGCCGGCGGTGGGAGTAACAGGCTAACAGCAGCACCTGCTGGTCGGGCCCTGGCTGCTGCAGCAACAGCAAGAGCAGCAGGCTCAGCACCAGCAGCAGCCGCAGCACAGCAGCACCAGCACGGCAGCAGCAACACCACAGCAGCGGCAGGGAGACAGCAGACAGCAGGGGGGGAGGGTTTCGGCCGAAACCGTGGCTGGATAGTGGGGTTTCGGGGGGGGGGGGTGGGGAGACAGCAAAGCATAAAGGGGTTCACGTGTTTCGGGTCGAAACCAGTATCGGTTTCGTCCGAAATCGATACCCCCCTTAAGTTTCGGATTGCTACAGTAATAAGGGCCCTTTTCGTATCGGTTATGGCCGAAACCGATACGTTTCGACCGAAACGTATCAGTTTCGGCCAAAACTGCCAACAATGCCTGGTGGTGGCACTCCCTGCAACACCTTAATGGCCCAAAGCTGAACGACAAAGGTCACCCCAGCGATGACTACAGTGATGATGGCCGGTTCCTCTGCCTTGCTGAACACTTGAACAACTGCTTCCACCGCTGTCCGCTACCCCATTGAGGCAGAGCGAAGACTGCCATCCTCCACTCTTCCAAAGTGTCGGACTAAGAAGGACAATCCTTCCTCGTCGTAGAGGATCACGGGTGCGCCCTCCAGGGTGACGCAGACCCTTTGCATCTCAGGGTTATGGAAGGCCCCCCTGGCCATTGTCCATTACTGGAGATGGAGAAGGGCTCTTCCTACCGCTAAGTACCTTGTGTCGGTCAACACCTCTACCGCGTCTTCCTCTTACCCCATGGCGAGGAAGGCCAATGTCGACACCTGTCTGACCTCCTAGTGGCCACTTGCGTTCAACTCTAGAAGGCTCCTGACCTTCTATTTGTCGACCCAGCCATCCACCGGTGCCACCCAGAGGCAGTGCCTCATCCAGCTAGTCTGGGTGTGCAGAAGCTCTGTCTGAAGCACACCTTCCAGGCTGCCACCAGACACAGCCTGTTCCGGAACTCTTGCTTCCTTGGTTGTGGCCTAGCCTTAACCACCTCTGTGAACGACCGGTGACTCCCGAAGCTGCCTTGTTCCCTTGCAAGAGGCGAACCCCCTTCCTTGCAGAACCTTTGAATATGGCCTCTCCCCTCGCACTTGAAACAAGTGGGAACCCGGCTAGAAGGCAATGCCCGAGGATTGGGAACCCCACCTCCAAAACCGGCAGGCCTCCCGGAGGCTGGTTGGCCGGAGATGATCCCCATCATTTGAGAGGAACTCTATTCACCCCGGGGGCTAGCTCCGGCGATCACCCTCCCCGTCGGGCCATGGCCTCGAGACCCTAGAGCTTCTCTATCTAGGATAGGTAGAGAGAGAATCCTTTTTACTCTATCTTATTGTCTTGCATTCTTATATTGTATCCATCGGTTGAATGTACAACATTTTAATTTCAAAAATATGCATCGTGTACTTATGCAACATTGTACTTTTTGTTTCTTTTGTAGGTCTCGTACCGCTGTTGCTCCATTGGAACGGTTGAAAATTTTACTTCAGGTAAGTGTTTATTTTATTCAAGATATTCACACTGTGCAAAGTATATTACTCTATGTTTGCCTGTCTTATTATAGAAATTAGTGTCTTAAGAGGGTGCACATGTTTTTCTCTCAAAGCTATGAGAGAGGAAACTTTACAAATGATATTTGGCAGTATCTCTCATAATTTTGTAAGAGAGAGCAGCTTCTTCAATAATCTTTTCTCTCCCCAAAAGAAGAGTCAAATCTGTTGTTTCTTCTTTGTTTGGAAACACCAAGCACATAGCTCCCCCCAGCCGCCTGAGCAGTCAACCCCACTGCTGCTGGGGTTTTTTTTTTGGGGGGGGGGGTGCTCCCTCCTCTGGCTGCTGCTAGTGGGAGGGATTTGTTTGGTCCCACCATGCCTGTCAATAGTCTTCCAGAGGATGCGGGGAGGTTGACCCCCCACCCCTCGAAAAAAAAAAAAGAAAAATGGGGGAAAACCTCCAACAGGTGCACCTGCAGATGGGGGAGGTGGCCTGCCTCCCTCCCATTCACAGCAGCAGCAGTAGTGCTATGTTGGGTGTGGGGGCAAACCCCTCCATCAGTAGCAGTTGCTGCCTGCTGCCGCCACTGCTGCTGGTGGAGGACTGACCATGGAGTTCCCTCGAGCATCTACTGCCGCGGTGGGTGGGTGGGGTTGGGAGCTTCCTTCCCACTTTCCTAGGCAGTTCTATGGTAGTCAGAGGCGTGAGACGACTGAGGCGACTAAGGGGTTGTCTCATGCCTCAAACGTCTAGGCGATGGCCTAGGCATTTGAGGCATTTTATTAAAAAATATATGTACAATTCAAAAAATATAAATATTTGTCTAAATATCACAAAAAATACATGCATACAATCAATATTTTTAATAAAATTAACAACAATCAAGATTTGAGGCGAAAATACATACATACAATCAAGATTTGAGGCGAAAATATATAGGGTAAGTCAATGAAGATCTCCTAGGGCCAGCCCTTTTGGGAGTGAGGCATTTGAGGCGAAAGCGAGGCGGCTTGGGGCCGCCTCACCTCAAAAACTGCCTAGGCACGCTTTTGATAACATAGAGGCAGTTAGGCTGCCACTGCTATGGGGGAGGGAAAACCCTCTCTCCCATATTTCCCGCCTCCCTCAGCAGCCCACACTCTGATGTGGTATTTGTTTCTGAAGTTTTTGTAGACCTGCCAAACAACTTTACATTCCTTTTAAAATGAAAATAAAAATTAAGTGGTATAAGTTATTTAGAACAAAATAATGTTAAATAAAAAAGTGTTCCCAAACAACCTATTGGCATATTGACGGCAACCTATGACCAGTTGCATTCCCTGAAAATGTATTATATTGCTCTAATATCTCTTTTTATAGCCAGTGCATTGGTAATAAGAAAAGTTGTCTTTGCCCCCTCTCGTTGGCCCTTTGGGCTAGAGATCCGTGCCTTGCTAGGAGCTCAACCAGACTTCGCTTCAAGGATGACCATGCCATAAGGCCTATGTTGTAGTGGATGTGGAATTGTCAATCAATAACCCTAGGGAGTATGGGGGTGACAAGTGTCTACTAGCTGGATTGATCCTGTGAGCATGTGGACAACCACAAAACATGGGTCTGTCTCACCCAGCAGTGTCAACAAAGGGGAAACGAGGTTATGGATGACAATCAATTCTATCTTTGGCCAAATAGCAAAAATTATTGACACGTTTTTATAAATAGTGTTTTTTCCCAAATACAAGAGGCGCCCAAGGAATAGAACAATGTTCAGGCGAGCGTGGAGATGGGGCGAGTCGACGATGCCATTTAAGGGGAGGCTGGCTGGAGTCTCAGCAAGAAGGTTAAAGATATTTTAGTTAAGGTGGAGAGCTATATGGAGACTCAGGCGAGCGAGACTGCTAGGCTGGTTGGTGTTTCTGCAGAGGGAGTGGATAAAGGCTTGAGGTCCTCCCTCTGCTTGATCAAACGTAGATGGCTAGCGGATATAGCCAAGAGGGCGAAGGCTAAAGGTTCGAGTAGGAAAGGAGAGATGGAGTAGGCCGAGGAAGGGTTTGTGCTTTAGTGATCTGGGTGAGGAGGGCTGTATTGTGTATTTTGGTGGCTCTTTCTCTCCCATTCTGTTGTTGTTCGGGTGCCGCTTGGGTGGAGGATCGGCGTTGTTTGGGGGTGGGCCTTCGGAGTCCTTTTGTGCTAGGGTAGGGCTTCAGCATAGCGGTCAGGTGCTAGGATTGTGTTTTTTTTCTTTCCTCCCGAGGTAGACAGTTGGCTGCTACCTTTTGTATTTGGGAGTTGTGTGGGAGCACTCCCCCATACATGTATACTCTTTTTTTCTTTTATATAACCAATGGTACTGCCCACTTAAAAAAAAAACACTAGTGTTTGATCATTAGAGGTATCTTATGCTTTAGAATGCAGGAAATGGTGTGGTTAAATTTTTGAGATAAAAGGTTAGTAGGTTGGCTTTTTGAGTGATACATTGTTAATGCAAATTCTTTGTTTTTTTTTCATTTAAACAAGGAGTCCTAATGAAAGCTCTACTTTGGTGTCTTAGCTTATTAAGCAAAACATGGTTTAAGAAGAAATGTTGCCTAATTAAATTCACTTAGACAAATCATCATGCAAATTGTTAGAGGATCAAATGCAAAAACAACGTAAATTGCAGTCTGATCATGGACAGGGGAAGACCTTTAGGTTCACGCAGATGCGAAGCTAAAACTCACAATATATGGATGCATGTGGATGACAAGCATGTGGGGGAAAAGTCATGCATATAACTTCTGACAGAACTGTTCAAGCAATACCTATGAATTCAACATGAATACAAGGAAAACTGATGACCACCTCTTTGAGGCAGTCATCAAGATTTAACACTGTTCACTTTGCTTAATTGCATCCATTTTACTCCCACTATAGGATTTTATGTTCACCTAAGGACAAATTAAAATTTACTGTATATTGGGAGGATCCCTTTTCCCCTTCCCCTTTGTGGAAAAGAAGTGGGTGATTCTTTGGGAAATGTGTCTCCACTCAAAGGAAAAAGAAACACAAGAAACTAGACCATTCCACTATTCATTATTGCCTGGGATTGTCAAAATATTTGGAATGATTTGCCCACTCCCTCATCAAGGATTAACTTTTCTCCCCTCCACCCCATCCCCTAATAGGAGCCATATCATGAAACATCTGTGTTGGGAGGTTCCCCCTTTTCTCCTTTTTCTAAAGGAGGCAGCATCACCATGTGCATAGTGAAAGGGAGGAAGATGCTATTCATTATTGCCTGGGATTGTCAAAATATTTGGAATGATTTGCCCACTCCCTCATCAAGGATTAACTTTTCTCCCCTCCACCCCATCCCCTAATAGGAGCCATATCATGAAACATCTGTGTTGGGAGGTTCCCCCTTTTCTCCTTTTTCTAAAGGAGGCAGCATCACTATGTGCATAGTGAAAGGGAGGAAGATGGAAGTAAGATCATGGCTTCAAGAAACCATGCTTCTTGTTGGTCATCTTTGATCAACCTTGTTTCAATGTTTTCTTTCCCCACGGCTGCCATAGCTCATCGCGACTGCCATTGTCTCCTTTTGCAATGCAATTGTCATCATCAATGGCTTCCCAGGTCATTGTTGTTCTCATTAGTAATTACACCTTTTTTTTTGAAAGTGAGTGGTACCACTGAATATATTAAAATAGAAGAAAGGGATTTACGAGTGTGGTCAGTCTGCTTACAAAACATCCCTGTATAGGGGTCACATCATGGAGATGGATCACACTAGCCCCCCAATAAACCTAAAAAAGACTAATTGTGTGAATCTACATTGCAAATTTTGCCCATTGTTTGACTCTATCCCCAACAAAAACCCTGACCCGTCCCATCATCTCTCTGAGGCCCTCTGGTCGTCTGTGCCTGCTGGGGTTGCGGCGTCAGCCACGGCTCAGGATGTTGCCATCCCGTGCCACTCATGGCGTCAGATTCAGGGCAGCACGCTGGAGGGGGCTCCTGTTGCTGCTGTTCCAGGCTTCTCAGGACAGTAGTCTCAGGGCGTCAGGTTGGAGACTCGGAGCTTCTCGGACGAGGCGTAGCTCACGGAAGCCGGCGCTCTTGCAGACGTGGCCCTGATCCCGCCGGCCTGTCCAGAGGGTCTGGTGGCACTCATCACTGATGGGGAAGAACAGAAGAGGAAATACCACATGTCTAGAGAGGAGGTGCGGGAGATGATGGTGAAGGCTCAAAAAGTGATTGAGGAGCAACCGAGGGCGATGGCTGATCAAGTGGGTATTTCCTTTGAGGCGGAGGCTGAGAAAGATATGAGAGGGGCATGTAACAATATTTGTAAGAGGTGATGTGCGACTATTCTTCAGGAGGAAAGGGCTCAACAGAGGGGGGAGAGTGAGGAGGTAGGGGTAGGGGAAGAGAGGGTTTGATTTTTGTCTCTATGAGCATTGTCTCATGGAATGTGAGAGGTTTAGGAGGGGTTGAGAAGAACAGGGCGGTCAAGGAGTTAGTGAGGAGATGTGGGGTCGACATCTTTTGCATCCAAGAAACCAAGTGTGAAGGGGAGGGGGAGTGCCTTATGAGAGAGGTAGGGGGTGGTAGGCTTTCCAGAGGAGTTGTTTCGCCGTCTGAGGGAACGTCAAGGGGCATCATGATCCTGTGGAACCATCTCGCTTCATTTCATTTCGGTGAAGGATGACTTCGCTTGGGGCTTCACCAGGGTGTATGGGTCACAGGGGAGAGAGGAGAAGCGGCTGCTTTGGGAGGAGTTGATTAGCCTACACTTCCACTCAGGTAGGCCTTGGTGTGTGGGAGGGGACTTTAATGCTGTGGTAGCTCCTTGGGAGAGGTCGGGTGATGCTGCCCTTTTGGGGGACATGGAAGACTTCTCTACCTTCATCGAGGAGGCGGCTTTAGTTGATATTGGCATGGCACATGACTTCTTCACCTGGTCTAACATGAGAGCGAAGGCTTCCTGTTCAAGACTGGATAGATTTCTTATTTATGTGGATTGGGAGGATCATTTCCCGGATGCTCAGGTTTTCCCGTTGGCTAGATCGGTTTCGGATCATAGGCCAATCCTTTTGAAGACCAGTCGTCTACAGGGGAGGAAGGCTATGCTCAGATTGGAGAGGTACTGGCTCAGGGTGGAGGAGTTCTTGGACACTGTCAGAGAGGCTTGGGTTGCTCAGGCTCTTGGCAACTCTGTTATGGTTACTCTCGTCACCAGATTAAGACACACTGTCGAGGTTCTCAAGACATGGGGGAAGGGCAAAACCCTCCCCGGGAGGGCGGCCAAGGACAAAAATCTTCAGCAAATTGAGGGTCTGGATAGATTAGAGGAGGCTGGCCTTTTGGATGCAGATGATAGGAGGTTGCGAGACACTCTAAGGCTTCAATTTGATGATATCCTAGCCAGAGAAGATATCTATTGGAGGTAGAGATCGAGGGACCGATGGATCAAGGAGGGAGACATGAATACAACTTACTTTCAATGCATTGCATCTGGCAGGAGGAGGGTCAACACCCTTGTATTCGGGTGGGGGACATCTCCGTCTCTTCGAAGGAGCAGATTAAAGAGCTGGCGAGGGATTATTGCTCCATGCTTTTTACTGAGGAGGACAGGTTCAGATCGAGAATTGTAGATGTGCTTCTTCCACAGTTGTTGCAAGAAGAGAGGTTGGCTATCTCGTAGGCCTTCATTGAGGAGGATGTTAGACAAGCAATTTTTTCCCTTGCAGGAGATAGAGTTCCAGGGCCATATGGCCTCCCTTTGGTGTTCTTGCAGCACTATTGGGATGTTATTAAAGCGGATTTGTTGGCTGCCATTGTGGAATTTCAGGAGGGGAGAGCACCCTTGGGGGGTATTAATAAAACTCTCATTGTTCTCATTCCCAAGAAGCATGGGGCACAAGTCTTCAATGATGTCAGGCCTATCAGCTTGCTGAATGGAACATATAAAACCATTATTAACTTGTTGGCAAGGAGATTGGTAGGTGTCATGGACAAGATGGTCAGCTATTTCCAGGGAACTTTTATCAGGGACGTCATATTCATGATAATTTTTTGGTGGCCCATGAGTGTTTGTATGTTATGAAGTTGCAGAGGAGGAGATGGGTGGTCTTGAAGCTGGATTTTTGAAAAGGCCTATGATAGGGTCAGCTGGTCGTGCCTTTTTGATGTGCTGAAGAGTATGGGTTTTGGGGACACATGGATCCGGTGGGTCAGGGCTTGCATTTCTTGTACCTCATTTGCGGTGCTTATTAATGAAAAGCCATCGTCCTTCTTCCACTTTGCAGGGGCCTCAGGTAGAGAGATCCTATGTTCCCCCCTCCTTTTTGTACTAGTAGTTGGTGTTCTGAGCACGGTTTGGAAGAGAGTAGATGTTGCTGGTTTGATTAGAGGATTTCAGGTTGGGAGAGGTAATCTCTTGATTACTCATTTACAGTATGCCGATGATACTATTCTTTTTCCTAGCAGAGGATGAGAGGCAGATGTATGTGGCAAGGGCTTTGTTGGAGCTGCCAGAGGAAACTACGGGCTTGAAAGTGAATTTCAACAAGAGTGTGGCTGTTGGGGTTAATATGGATGACAAAATACTTTACAGGTCTGCTCGGATCTCGGGTTGTCAGATAGGGACTTTCTCCATTTCCTATCTGGGGCTCCCCCTTACCCCATGTGCTCTTAGGTGTGTGGATTGGACCCCTGTTATTCAGAGATATGAGGCAAAACTAGCGGACTGGAAGGTGAGGCTTCTATCGTATGGGGGTAGACTGGTACTGTGCAGGTCAGTGCTGGATAGTTTATAGGATGTTTGGGAGCACTTTAAAAAAACTATTTTTTTTCTAAAAAATTATGTTATGACAATTTTTAATCTAATTTTTAAAATTGATGAAAATAGGTAACACTCTGTTTGGTAAATATGTCATAAAGTTTAAATTTTAGATAAATTTGTTTGGTAGACGAGGGGGAACTTTTTTCAACCCCCCTCCCCTGTCTCGTTGTCGTCTCCCTCTTCCTCTTTCCCCTCTGCGTCGTCCCCTTGTTGGCTAGAGAGAGAGAGAGAGAGACGCCCAAAGGTAGGGTGGTGCTGGCAGCGGCTAGCGATGGTGTAGATGGTGGCGGCTTACTTGGGTGACGTCGGCGTAGGTAGCTGGCAGGAGTGTCGAAGGCTCCCTTGCGCCCATAGAAGAACGAGTGTGTGTGTGTGAGAGAGAGAGAGAGAGGTAGGGTGGTGGCTTACTTGGGCGACGTCGGCATAGGCAGCTGGTAGGAGGCTTCAATGGTGGTCGAGGCGGAGGCTGGCGAGCCGACGAAACAGCGATGACGCCCTATTCGCGGGCGTTGCTGCTGCCCCGGAGGAAGCGGGCTGCCTTAAGCAGCTGCTGTTGCGCCTCAGTGTGGCAGATGGCGAGCGGAGGATGAGCTCGAGCTCGGCAGAATCGCGGTCGATCTGGTGTTGGAGCTCGAGGATGATGTGGTAACAGCCGTCGGCGGGGTCCTAGCCTTCGGCGTTGGATTGGAAGATGATGGAGCCCATGGCGGTGGCAGGCTGGGAGGGGTCGAGGACGCGTAGGGTCTTGAGGATGTTGTTGACCCCGAAGAGGCAGTGGACGTTGTGGAACTGGCGCTGGTGGTCGGCGGGGAAGTAGGGTGCTAGTGTGCAGTCCGGGTTGCACACGCGGCGCAGGTACTTGCATGCGGCGCAGGGGGGGTCGGGGTGGTGGTTGCGGTTGTGGTGGTGATGGTGCTCCCGCTGCTGGCCCCTCCCCCACTGTTGCTCCTGCCTCCACCACCTCCTCCTGCTCTAGTGGTTGTGCCATCGCAGTTGGAGGATCAACGAGAGTTACTGGGATGGGGGTGGTGGTTGTTGATGCTGGTGGCGGTGGCAACGCTGGTGGCGTGGGTGTTGTTGGTGGTGCTCATGATGTTTAAGGCGGTGGTTATCTAAAAAAAAATAAAATCTCAGCACTTGTTTTTATTTCGGGGGAGGTTATAACGTGATGAGATTACTTCCTAAAAAATTGGGGAGACCTTACCAAATATGTTTAAGTGAATTCCCTATTCCTATTTTTTAGTTTGAGAAAAAAGAGATGAAAAAAATAACAACCAAACACCCTAACCTATCTACTTTCTCTTTGTGTTCCGTATTCCTAAGACTATGGTGAAGAAAATTGAATCTATTCAAGGCATATTTTTTTGGTATGGCAGTGGTGGGGGGTGTAGGGGTTGGCATGACATTGCGTGGGGGAAAGTGGCTATTCCTAAGGAGCAAGGGGGTATTTGCATCAAGAAGGTAGGAAACTTTAACATGGCTCTTCTTAGTAAGTGGATTTGGAGGTTGGGATCAGGAGATGAGGGTCTCTGGGCGCAGCTCATCAGGCATATGTACTTTGGGAGGAGAGTTTGGGATCTAGAGTTTCCACCTCCAGCCCAAACATCTCCTATCTGGCGCGACATCTTTTCTTGCAGGGACCTCCTTTCCTCTGGGGTCCATGTCTGTCTAGGAAAAGGCAACCAGTGCGTTTTCTGGAAGGACAGATGGTGTAGTGACTTCTCTTTAGAGGGATCTTTTCCTAGTTTGTTCGCGATCTTGGTAGACCTTCTTCGGTCCGTCGACCATGCCTTTGACCCCCACCTTTCAGGGGATACTTGGGCGCCGACTTTCAGGAGGGGTCTCTCAAATACCGAGTTGGAGAGGCTTCAGGACCTCCTTTCCTTCCTCTTAGATTTCGCCTCTCGCTCCCTCTGCGAGGATGCATGGTTGTGGAGGTGGGACAGGGAGGGGCATTTCTCTGTGAGGTTTACTTATATTGTCATCTCGGATGGTGGCCTGTGCCATGCTTTCATTCCCCACATTTGGAGACCGAAGAGTCTTTTGAAGGTGAAGATTCTTATTTGGAGGATTTCCCATGGGAGGCTTTCGACTAGATATTGGTTCAGGCGCTTCCTTTCGGATATTCAGCCCTCTTGCTGCTTGTGGCCTACAGGACGACCATCTCTTTGTTGGTTGTCAGTATGCACACACTGTGTGGAAGGGATTGGCTTCCAAAGCCCGGTGTGTCTTTGGCCATCCGACGGACATCCGGTCCTTCATCAGGTCGTGAGGCGGATCTTGGCCCATCTGAGGTGATCGTGTTGTCTGGTGGCTTATTTTGCATGCCACTCTTTGGTCCCTTTGGGGTGGAAGAAACAACATGATTTTTAGACAGGAAGCTAGAGTGGAAGATTATCTTATTTCTTTCATTTATGCTAGAATGAGGGAATGTGCGGAATTGTATTGTAATGTGAATGCCCTTAACTCACCTCTTTTTACTTTGGTGGGAGGGTAATTGGCCACACAAGAGATCTCTTTTTTTGGGAGCTTTCTTACACTTGTACACTTCTTTTTCATTTATACAATCAGTGGTGGAGAGGGGGATTTCTGCAGCCCACTCAAAGAGCAGCCCAACAAGACCCAACAGGGTCCAACGAGGCAAGCTCACCTGAGTGACAGCCCACAGGGCCCACTTAGGAAAGAAAAGCCCAATGAACAAACACTCGAGGAACCAACTCTCCTCGGCGGCCCCTAGGCTCGGAGGGCCCGAGTAATGGTCAGGTCACAAGGAGGGTCCGGCCCAAGCCATTCTCCCGCCCGGGAGAGACAGGCATCGCCGACCTATCCGACCCCTCTTTCGCCGAGCTATGCTCATCGCCCGGACAGGGCTGGCGTTTCAGAAGCTCGGCGAGACCGGATATTATCGTTCGTGCAGCCGTTAAGAGTCCCCAACGGCAGGGGAATCAAGAAGCTGCGGACTACGAGGCGATAACGTTCCCACGATAAGGCCATGAAAGCCCACGTTGAGGACGTAACTCCCGCCGGAAACCCCTCAGCTTGCAGGACTCCTGAAGGCGGCGTACTATTTAAACCAGGGATACCCTCCGGTGGAAGGTAAGGGCCATTAAGGCACTCATACACCCAAACTCCTGAGCACAATCCGCTTCACCCCTCTGGTGGAGAGGAATCTCGCGCACTAGTTTTTCTCCTCCCCATTATTGCTTCCACCACAGCTCTACTGACTTAACCATCGGAGGGTTTTTCCCCAGGGAAACCCCCTGGGCCCTCTGATACGTTTCCCTGTCTTGCAGTTCATCTTCTGGTGATCCACAGCCCGCTCAGGACACAGCGCGAGATTTCGCCTCTTCATCTGGCGCCGTCTGTGGGAAACGCACGAAGAGCCAAGATGGTGAGAAGAAGCTCAGGGAGGAGGTCCGCCGGCGAGAGGGGTAAGGCCATGGTGGCGGCAGGAGATGGCCCCTCTAGGGCCTCACAGAACCCTCCCTCCAACGCCAGCGTCCCCACCAACGGGCCGCCGCCCCCTCCGACGGCGACAGGGGTACCCCCCAACGGTGGCGACGAGGTCTTCCAGGCCCTCAATAAGAAGCTTGACGTCCTCGTGGAGCTCATGAGGGCCCAGGCGGCAAGGGATGCCAGGTCCCGCGCCCCGTCCGGGAGCCCCCCCCGTCGAAGTGCGTCCCAGCATACCGCCGGGGGCCGCTTCACCCTCCGCGGTCAGCAGCTCATCCGCAACAACGTTGGAGGACCCTCGCAAGCTCCGCCCCCGGAGCAAGAGGCTTCCTCCACGCCCAGAAAAGGGAAACAGGGGGCGAGGCCTCCGCGCCCGGGCGCTGACGTTCCTGAGGATCGCCACGACGCTCCCCCCAGTCCCACGGCACGACCGCAGCCGGAACTATCCCTCCGACTGAGGGATTTCGAAAGACGTTTTGCAGAGCAAGAGCGCGCCCTCCGCGCCCTGCAGAAAACCTCTTTCCCGGAGGACGAGGAGAAATCCCCTTTCTCCGAATACATCTTGAAGGCAGAGGTGTCTCCCAGAACCTCCATTCCGACCTTCAAGCTCTATGATGGCCAGGGCGACCCAGCCGACCACTACGACAGCTTCGACGCCCTGGTAACTCTGCATGGAACGCCGGATCCTATCAAATGCCGAGCCTTTGCGGCCACCCTGGTCCAAGGCGCTCAGGCATGGTTCCGGGCCCTCGCCCCTGGGTCCATCCGGGACTTCAGGCAATTCGGGCGAGTCTTCAAGGAGAGCTTCGCCGGGAGCGCCCCCCCAAGGTCAGTAGCGGGGCTCCTGGCCCTCAAACAGGCGCAAGGGGAAAGGCTCCGGGCTTATGTCCACCGATTTAAATCGGAAGCCCTCAGAATTCCCCGCCTGGATGTGGCCTCGGCCACGACCGCTCTGACCGGGGGCACCCGGGACGAGAATCTCCGCCGCGAACTGGTCCTCCACCCTCCCTCGACCCTTGCCGAGCTAGTGACTCTGGCACTGCGCCACGCCGAGTGCGAAGAAGTACTCAGCGCTTGCCGAGACACAACCGGCTCGGGTCGGGAGGGGGACAAGAAGCGGGCCTCCGAGCCAAATCCTGGCTCGGGCAAGAAGCGCGATCGGGAAGGAGAGCGCAAACGGAAGTATGAGCGATACACCCCGTTGACCGCGCCAGTCTACGAGATCTATGAAGACATCAAAGACTCGGGACTCCTCCGCCAGCCCGAACCAATGAGATCGAAGAACCGCAAGCGCGACAGGCATTGCCTGTTCCACGGCGACCACGGGCACCACACCGGCGACTGTCACCAGCTCCAAGACGAGATCGAGCGTCTCATCCGTCAGGGGCACCTGGCCCGGTTTGCAGCCGGGCGCAAAGAAGACCGAGACGCCGCCGAGGAGATCGACAACGCCCCCCGAGGGGTCCACATCAACGTCATCTCCGGAGGAACGGCATCGGGCGGCGACACCAGCCGAGGAAGGAAGCGTCATGCCGAGCGGGCCAGCCAGGCCTTAGAGCCCTCCAGGGGCCCGCCGAGGGAGCCCCAGGTCATAGTCTTCTCCGACCAAGACCTGGAAGGGCTGAACACCCCGCATGATGATGCCCTCGTTATCTCGGCCACAATAAACCATTGTAACGTAGATAGAATTCTGGTTGACAATGGGAGCGCCCCCGATGTATTATCTTATGACTGTTTCCTCAAGATGGGGGAAGACCCATCCAAGCTCCGCCCGATCCGAACACCCCTTTGCGGGTTTAACGGCCTGGCCACCTACCCCGAGGGAGCCCTAAGCCTGCCGGTCACCATCGGCACCCCACCCAAAACCGTTACGGTCATGGTGGACTTCATAGTGATCAAGGGTATGATAGCGTACAACGCCATTTTCGGCCGGAAAATCCTCAGCCGAATAAAGGCCGTACCATCTACCTATCACCAGAAAATGAAGTTTCCCACCAAAAACGGGTTGGGGGAAGTCCGAGGTAACCAGGCCACGGCTAGAAGGTGCTACAACATCTCGGTGGAAGCCTCAAGGCCGGACGGGAAGGATAAGGGCCCCAAGGGAGTCGAAGGAAAGACCGTAACCACCGAGCCCGGTGGCGAATTGCTAACGGTATTCCTAAACGATGACCCGGCCCTCGGAGTAAGGATCGGAGCCGACCTACCACCTAAGGAACAGCAGCAATACAAGAAATTTCTTTCTGAGTACATTCAGGTCTTTGCTTGGTCCGATGATCAACTCCCTGGCATACCAGAGAAGACCGTGATGCACAAGCTCAACCTCGACCCCACCGTGAGGCCCGTACAGCAACGGAGAAGGAAGCATGCGCCCGAGAAGCAGGCGATCATCAAGGCGCAGGTCACCAAGGGACAAGAGACTGGCCTCTTCAGACCAGTCCGGTACCCAACGTGGCTAGCCAACGTCGTCCTGGTGCCAAAAACCACAGGCAAATGGCGAATGTGCGTGGACTTCACCGATCTGAATAAGGCTACCCCCAAGGACTGCTATCCGCTACCGAGCATCGACCAATTGGTTGATTCAACCTCGGGCAACGAGATACTCAGCTTCCTAGATGCCTATTCGGGTTATCACCAGATCAGAATGAATCCAGAAGACGTCGAGAAGACCGCCTTCATCACCGACTGCGGCGTGTATTGCTACACCCGGATGCCCTTCGGGTTGAAGAACGCTGGAGCCACATATCAGCGACTGGTAAATCACATGTTCGAGGGACAGCTAGGTCGGAACGTCGAGGCTTACATCGACGACATGCTCGTCAAGACCCCCAAGGCCCAAGACCACTTCACCGACCTTGCCGAAACCTTCGGCACCCTCCTGAAGTACAACATGAAGCTCAACCCCGCCAAGTGCGCCTTTGGAGTAAAATCCGGGAAGTTCCTGGGTTTCCTGGTCACTCAGCGCGGGATCGAAGCCAACCCCGACAAAGTCCAGGCCATCCTGGACATGCGCCCGCCCACGTGCGTTAAAGACGTCCAGCGTCTGACAGGGCGTGTCGCCGCTCTCAGCCGTTTCCTGTCCCGTGCGGCCGAACGATGCTTGCCCTTCTTCAAACTGATGAGGGGACCCAAGCTAGCATCTGCTACGTTCGCATGGGATGAGGAATGCCAGACAGCATTCGCCGAGCTTAAGAAGTTCCTGGCTTCGCCACCGGTGCTCTCCAAGCCCGTCCCAGGCGAAGTCTTGCTGCTCTACCTCTCGGCGACGCCATCCACGGTCAGCTCGGTCCTAGTCAGAAATGACTCGGGAATCGAAAGACCGGTCTACTACACCAGCAAGGTGCTCAATGAGGCCGAACGGAGGTACCCCGCAACCGAGAAACTCGTGCTAGCGTTGGTTACCTCCGCAAGGCGCCTCCGACCCTACTTCCAGGGGCACCCCATCACCGTGCTAACCGGCGAGCCGTTGAAGAAGATTCTGGCCCACCCCGAGGCCTCAGGGCGACTCGTCAAATGGGCCATTATGCTCGGGGCCTACGACATCTCGTACCGGCCACGATCAGCAATCAAAGGCCAAGCGCTCGCCGACTTCATTGCCGAAAGCACCATCCCGGCCGAAGACAGGCCTCCGACCACGACCGGGCCAACCTGGGAACTGTTCGTCGATGGATCGTCCAATTCGGCAGGCAGCGGTGCGGGGATCCTCCTGAGGTCCCCCGAAGGGATAGAGCTACAGTACGCCTTGAAATTCAACTTTCAGGCATCCAACAATGCTTCCGAGTACGAGGCCCTTATCTCGGGAGCACGCATGGCCCGACGGTTGGGGGTCGAGCGAGTCAGGATCCACACCGACTCTCAGCTGGTCGCAGGTCAGGTCAACGGTGAGTATGAAGCTCGGGAGGCACCCATGATCAAATACCTTCAGTTGGTCCGGAGCCTGGCCCAACAGTTCGAGGAATTTGGGGTAGTCCGGATAGCTCGGGAGCAAAACTCTCGGGCGGACGCCCTCTCTCGATTGGCCTCCTCCCTAGACCCGGAAGGTACACGATCGGTCCTCCTAGAAGAGCTAGAGCGCCCGAGCATCGACACGGAGCTCCTCGCTGTTGACTCGGCCACTCCAAGTGACTGGCGCTCCCCCTACCTGTCCTGGCTACAGGACTCCCAAGAGCCCTCCGACCCTCGGGAAGCCCGCCGAATGAAGTATCAAGCTCGGCGCTTCGTCGTCCTCGACAACACTCTCTACCGAAGATCGTTCTCCGGTCCCCTCCTGAAGTGCCTCGGTCCCGACGAAGCAAGCCGAGCCATCCAAGAGATTCACCAAGGCCTGTGCGGAGCGCATGCAGGAGGTCGGCCGCTAGCCAGGATCCTGCTACGGCAGGGGTACTGGTGGCCCACCCTGCAGCGCGACTGCACGGCTCACGCACGGCAGTGCGACCGTTGCCAGCGGTTCGACCATTTGGTCCATCAGCCGCTACGGAACTTGTCACCCTAGCCGAGCCTTACCCTTTCGCTCGGTGGGGAATCGATATCCTTGGGCCATTCCCGACGGCCCAGTCCCAGAAGAAGTTCATCATCGTCGCCATCGACTACTTCACCAAGTGGATCGAGGCCGAGGCTACGGCAAGGATCACCGAGACAGTCGTTTGGGGCTTTGTTTGGAAATCGATCATTTGTCGCTTTGGCATCCCCCGAGTGATAGTAAGCGATAACGGTCGGCAATTCGACTCTCGGTATTTCGAGACAGATGCGCCGACCTAAATATCCGCAACCACTTCACTTCGGTCGCCCACCCTCAGGCCAACGGGCTGGTTGAAAATGCCAACAAGACTATCTTAAAAGGCATAAAAACCAGACTCGGCAAGGCTAAGGGTAGCTGGCTCGAGGAATTGCCTAGCGTACTATGGTCGCACCGAACGACCCCCAGGACGGCAACCGGTGAAAGCCCTTTTCAGTTGGTATATGGCACCGAAGCCGTCGTTCCATTAGAGATCGCCAATCCGTCTCTCCGAGTGATCAGCTTCTCACCCGAGGCAAACGGGCAAAAGTTGCTCGAGAACCTCGACCTGGCAGACGAACTCCGAGAGATCGCGAACGTCCGAGCAACGGAGTACCAGCGCCGCCTCACTCGATACTACAACGCCAAGGTCCGAGACAGACGTTTCCAACCGGGGGACTTCGTCCTCAGGAAGGCCGAAGCCTCTCGACCACTGGAGGCGGCGGGCAAGCTATCCCCCAACTGGGAAGGCCCCTACCGAGTGATCGAGACGCTCGGGAAAGGTGCGTACAGGCTAGCTACAATGGAAGGGGAACCCATTCCCCGGACATGGAATGCGACCACACTACGCAGATTCTATTTCTAAAGTTGTATAGCAAGATTGAATGAAATAAAATTCCCTCTCCATTCATTCAAACAATTGTTGGTACATCAGATAGGCAAATGCCAGTACATCACATAGCAAAAAGCAAAAATCCGTCTAACACCGCTTCAAGAGGCCATCGCTCGGCTGACTCGGTCTTGATCTCCTCGCGTCCAGCCACTGACTCTGCCTTGCGTAGAAACTGGCTCGGACAAGAGAGGTCGGTCCAGTTGGCTCGGGTGGCCCGTGACAAAGGTGACAGAGGGACTGCAGAAGGAAGGCCACCTTTAAACGTTGAGGAAGGCTACCTCCCAAGTTGGCAACAACCAGGAAAAAGGAGCGCCGTGAAGGTCTCCTTTCTTCCAATCTGCCAACTCCTTGGAAGGAAGGAGAGAGCAAGCAGCCTCCGAAGAGTGAAAGAAATGAAGAGCAGAAGAGAGAGAAAGAGGCTGCGGACGGAGGTGAGGAGGGAACTCGGTGCGCCTCCCCCGACATGCAGAGGAGGGGTGGCGACAGGCGCCCCTAATCCCCCATCCGCCCTCCGTCTCGGCGTCCGCCCGGAAGCCTCGCCGGAACTAGGGAAAGGCAAGAGCCGTGTCCTCACACGACGAAGACCTCCCCAGATCCGCGCGGCGACCGTCGGACCCGTCTCAAACACGCGCGGCGACCGTGGGACCCGTCCAACATTCCAGGACAGCAAGAGCTCTCCGCTCCCCGTCGTCGGCGGCGTCACCCTCTGAAGGATCCTCCATGCTCCGAATGCAACGGCGCAACGCAACGTGGAAGAAGGGGCGAGGAGAGGCCGTTAGCAAAAAACCTAAGCGGTGGAGGAGAAGGGACGCCCTTCGGCCCTTCTATATCAGGCCAAGGGAGGCTACTTGCCTTAAATGACTCCCCCCTCGAAAACACACCCAAGGATTTTTTCTCTGAACGGTCACCTCGAATCCCTCATTTTCCGCCTCTGCGAGATACACGAAGCGGTCTGGCATTCAAATCGCGAGAAAACGGAAGGACACCCTGTCAGGAACCTACCCAACCAGCTTGCGAAAACAGCACAGGACATATCGGCACTTTCCAACTACTCCAGATACGCCAACCAAATCACGGCAAAGATGACGATCAAACAAAGTAAGTCATTCATTCTCTCACAAAGGGAAAAACTCTCTAAAAAGAGGAAAGAGAGAAAAAAAAGGGGGGAAAAGAGGCAAAATAAGGAAAAATACATCAGGCCTCGGGCCCACTTTGACAGCTCGAGAACGGCGGAAGGGGACGCGTCATCCCCGGCACCTTCGGTGACGGCCGGCTCAGACACTGACCTCGCCTGTGCGAGAACTGTCTCGGTCGTGAGCCCTCCGAAACGTCCGGAGCCGGTGACCCCGATGGAGGCGACCCCTCTGATCTTCCCCGACCGACGACTGAGGAGCTAGAAATCGACTCATCCGAGTCATAACTCTGGCCCAAAGGGAACTCGATCTCGGAGTCTTGCTCGTCGGCGTAGTTTATCGCCCGGCGATAGCCCTGCTTGAACCCCTTTCGAGCGCCCCGGCGAAGTGCTACCTCGTAATAGGGTAGGGCGGCTTCCACCAGGTCGGCCGAGTAAGCATCCGAGCTCTATAGCGCTCGATCGCCTCCGCCTCGATCTGCCCCGCCCTTCGACGAGCTCGACCCGAGCCCGCTCCGCCTCGGCCGCATGCTCCTCCGCCCTCGCCAGACGCTCCTCTACCTCGACCATCCTCCGCTCGGCTTCGCTCGCACGCTCCTCCGCCCGGGCCCGGTCCACCTCAGCCTCAGAGCGGAGGCGCTCCGCCACCTCCGCCCGATCTAGCAGCTCGGCGCGTTCGAGCTCCCAGCGATTGTCTAGCTCGAGGCGACGCAGACGCTCCTCCTCCAGGGATCGGCTTGTCCTCTCAAGAGACTCTCGGGTCTTGGCGAGCTGTTCGGTCAGCACCCCGGCTTCCAGTCGGCTCGCCCGCGCCACCTCCCGGAACGCGGAAAACTCCTGCCGGAGCCCCTCATGCTCCCCCTTGAGTCGGGCCAGTTTCCTCTCGCATCCCCCAAGGGCCCAGGCGAGGTTCGACCGCTCCGCCTCCGTCCGGGCGTGCGCCTCCGACATCAAAGCCGCTGACCGAGCTATGACCAGGCCGCCCTCCATCAGAACATCAAGGATCCCGGGGGGGGGGGTATTGCGCCTTTCTCCCCCCTTCGTCCTTGCGGCGATCGACCGGCAGACCCGATACAGGTCGCCCGTAATACCGAGCCTTTCCAAGGGCTCCGGCAGAGGGAACCGCTCCGCCCTGGGCACCCCGCCAGAAGGCTCTGCTCGAGCGACGGAGCTGACCGCCTCGTGCACCACGGTCGGTTGGGGTTGCGACGCCTCCCCGGGCGAACCCCCAACCTCGACCGACGTCGCGGGATCGACCGCACCGGGAACTTCAAGCACTGGGGCTGCAACGCCCTCGCGGGCGAACCCCCAGCCCTGCCTGTCTCGGCCCGCACCTCGCCGACCGAGACATCACCGACTCCGACCGATCCCCCGGTCTCAGCGTCAACTACTTCAACATCGGCCCCCTCTACCCCCGTGGGGGGGAGAGCCGACCCATCGCCGCCCTCTGAAGGGCCCCCGGTCTCCTCGGCCCCCTCTCGCCTGGCAGGTGGGGGAGCTGGCCCCGAGGGGTCGGCCCCATCTTGCCCCCGAGAGGGGAGCGCCGCCGAGCCGGAGTCACCCCCGGCGGTAGAAGGAAGACCTGCCTTCTTGGCCCGTTTCCTGGCCTTCGCGGCCTCCCGCAACTTTCCCGCCGTGGGATCCTTGCGCTTCGTACCAGTTGGTCGTGAAGATCCCTCGGGGGCCACCCCCTTGCCCTTATCTCGGGCTTGGGCGCGACCCGCAGAAGCATCTGGTTCGTCGGCCGCCGAGTCATCTCCCAGATCAATGACCTCAGCAGCTTCCTCCAGAGGTTCCCGCCTCACGTCTGCAACAAAGGAAGAAGACCCGGTCAGGAGAAAGAAAGTAACTACCACCCCAGGAGAAGAACCTCGAGAGCGGTACCTGTCGACGTCAACCGCGTAAGAAAACACCGTTCGATGTTCTCCGGCGTCACCAGCTCCTCGGTCGACTGGCGGTTATCCAGCAGACGAGCGGCCTGCCGCTCCACGTGGGAGGGAACTCCTCCTGGCGAGGGGGAAGATTCGGATGAAAATTGGGCGAGACCAGACATCTCCAAGACTCGTCCGTCGCCTCCGCCTTCACCCAGAAGAATTGGGTCTTCCACCCCTTGTGCGAGGAGTCCTTCGCTGCGAGTGAGATGCAACTCCTGTTCCTCCTCGCCTGGATAAAGTAGAAGCCCTTCCCCGCCGACGGGTGCGCTTTCAACTCGAAAAAATAGTGAAAGAGGTCCAAGGAAGGAAAAATGTCGTGCTGACGACAGAGAATCCGAAAGGCGGAAAGAAGGAGATACGAGTTGGCCACCAACTGAATAGGCGCCAACCGGAAAAACTCGAGAAGCTTAAGTACAAAAGGCTCGAAGGGAAGGCGGAACCCACTCTTCCAAGCCAGAAGAAAAGTGCAAATGTGCCCCGTACGGCTGTCCAGACTCGTCTCATACGGGGCGGCGGCAGCAAAGCTGTACCTGAGAGGCAAGCGAAAACGATGCTCCAGCTTCCTCACCTCGGCTTCCCCCAACTCACTGCAATTGGGGACGGGCTCCCGCCTCACCTGCTCGATTTCCAAAGGCAGATCCGCCATCGAGCTGGAAGATGATCCCTCGCGCGAGCTCGAAGACTCCGGGGGGGAAGGAAGTTGCCGGACCGCCTCCGCGGTTATCCTCGCCAACTCCTCAAACGCCGCCGCAAGACTTTGCGTCTCCACTGTGCTCTCACGGCGCATCAAGGAGCCCCAGAAGCAAAGAAACTAAGGAAAGCCTAAAACCCTGAGAAGCCTAGAACGACGAACAGCGCCCAACGCCTATAAAACCCTGGAGGAAGGCGGCGCGTCGTTCCGTGCTCCGAGAAAAGGGGGGCCCCTTCATTTCAAATCCGTCAGGATCATCATTACGGGCCCAGGCGACCACTACACGTGGCTCCATAACGCCAACAGAATTCCACCCACCTGAGCCACGCCGGTCCAAAGCCTCAAAAACTACTCGACCGAGCCTCATGGCTCGGGAGTAGGAGGGGGACAAGTGGAGAGGGGGATTTCTGCAGCCCACTCAAAGAGCAGCCCAACAAGACCAACAGGGTCCAACGAGGCAAGCTCACCTGAGTGACAGCCCACAGGGCCCACTTAGGAAAGAAAAGCCCAATGAACAAACACTCGAGGAACCAACCTCCCCGGCGGCCCCTAGGCTCGGAGGGCCCGAGTAATGGTCAGGTCACAAGGAGGGTCCGGCCCAAGCCGTTTCCCCGCCCGGGAGAGACAGGCATTCGCCGACCTATCCGACCCCTCTTCGCCTGAGCTACGCTCATCGCCCGGACAGGGCTGGCGTTTCAGAAGCTCGGCCAGACCGGATATTATCCGTTCGTGCTGCCGTTAAGAGTCCCCAACGGACAGGGGAATCAAGAAGCCGCCGGACTTCGAGGCGATAACGTTCCCACGATAAGGCCATGAAAGCCCACGTTGAGGACGTAACTCCCGCCGGAAACCCCTCAGCTTGCAGGACTCCTGAAGGCGGCGTACTATTTAAACCAGGGATACCCTCCGGTGGAAGGTAAGGGCCATTAAGGCACTCATACACCCAAACTCCTGAGCACAATCCGCTTCACCCCTCTGGTGGAGAGGAATCTCGCGCACTAGTTTTCTCCTCCCATTATTGCTTCCACCACAGCTCTACTGACTTAACCATCGGAGGGTCTTACCCCAGGGAAATCCCCTGGGCCCTCTGATACGTTTCCCTGTCTTGCAGTTCATCTTCTGGTGATCCACAGCCCGCTCAGGACCCCGCGCGAGATTTCGCCTCTTCAAGTGTTATTACCAACTTAAAAAAAAACAAAACCCTGGCCTTTCAGGAACCAATTCCTCCCTTATGAAAATTCTGTTATTTCTCTCTTCCCAGATGGCCCACAACGGGGCATGGAGATCAGCCACCAAATGCATCTATCCCCCTTGAGGGGCCACTGCCTGTCACCCCCTCAGCAGTTGGCTAACCATCTCTCTGTGCTTGAGTCATTAGGCTTACTATTTGTGGTCAAATTACTGTCCGCCGTCGTGGATGTGACTGATTGTCCTCAAAGTTGTTGCCCCATTTACTGTTGCCATTGTTGTAGGAAACCTCTAGCAAGCCTACAACTGCCAGTGATTGGCAACTGCTGAGGGGGTAAACATCTTGTCCTTGGGGGGCCACTGCCTCTGCCACCCCCTCAGCTGTTGGCTAAGCATCTGCCAGTTGGCCAACCTTCTCATCAGCTAGCATTGAGAATTTTGGGCAGTCTATTTTTAAGGCTCCCTTCCCCAATGTCAAATGATGGACCCATTCAACAAGATTGGACCAATAGAAATTTGATGCTTATTTAAGTGGAGGGGTTTTGTGACTCTTTTTCATTGGCCTGAGCTCGTGTAACTAGTTCAAGCCAGTCTATGTTTATGTCTTCCTTCCCCACTATCAAATGATGGGCCCCATTCAACTAGATTGGATCCAATAGAAATTAGATGCTTATTTGAGTGTAGGGGTTATGCGACTCTGTCTCATTAGCGTGAGCTTGTGATAACTAGTTCAAGGCCTTCACAGACTGGTTCAAGCCTTCCTTTTAGGGTCGGGGTTGCTCAAGACTTTTCCTTTGAGTGGCTCAAGTCTTCTAATTGGTTTATGCCCTATTTTTGGGATGGTTCAAGCACCAGCATCGACATTCATATGGTTGACATCAATGAGGTAACCCTATGCATATTTTGGTTGTTCTTCGATGTCCTGGTCCTAGCTGCATGGTCTCTTTTCTTTGCATGGCACCCTATTTGTAAGTTTAAAGGGGATTCTCTTTTACTGCCTGGGCTTGGTTTCCATTAGTGCAGCTTAACGATCTGTTTGGTTTATTTCTGCAGCTTCAATGGCATTTTTAGCAGAGTGACATTCCTAAGATGGGTATTCAGCTGATTGGTGCTAGTAGTTATTCAGTCTAGGCTTATTTCTTGGGTGGTCAGTGGTCCTGATGTCTATGTGCCTATGCGGTATGTACGTTGCTTTATCCATCCTCCAGAGGTCACAACCACTTTGACTAACTCCTAGCGGGCACCTGCCGTCTGCAGCTTCTCTGTATTTTGCACTTGGAGGTTGACTCTTGAGGCATGTTCAACCACTGACAGTGTGATGGCCTACATCATTTGTTTGGTGGATCCTTCTGTTTGCCTCGACTTGATTGGTCTCATCACTTCTCGAACAAGCTGGCTGTACCTTTCTAGCTGATACACTAATACTATTGGGGATTGTGAACATGAGTATTGAGAAGTTGATATTGCTTGAGTGGGGGAACATTTAGTGCCGGATTTCTTTGCATACCTTCATCATTGTGGGCTGAGATTGATGCTATGCATATCGAGGGCAGTGCGGTCAGTGCACTTATGGTGTTCAGTGTGATCACTAATGACTCTTTCTTTTGATGTTATACGTTCTTTAAAAAAAAGACCACTTCTTCTAGAGTTTGAGCCTGTTGGAGCTTAGCTACTCTGTCGGGCACCTTCATCATTCTAGATGAGGCTCTTACAATGTTTGTTTATAAGGAGACTTTGCCACATGCTTTTGCTGGCCTCGAGGTCATGCTTGCTGCTTCATTTCGCACCGTTCACCATCATAGCTTGGGTTAGTCCTTTTGGGATCAAGTCCTTCCAAAGGTTGATTGGCTTGTGCAGCTATCTGTCTATACTATGGATAAACAAGTGAAAAGAAAATTTAAATGAAAAAAATAATTTATTTATTTATTTAAAGAACATGTATGTATGGAAAAAGGGGAAATGCTTTCTCTTGAACTTGAAGAATTATATGCCTATTATACCTATATGACAAAGAGGATGAGGATGCCCAACAGCTGCTTTATATGGAACTGGTTTGTAATGCTTTGCACCAACCTGATAGCAATCATAGCATCAGGACATATTTCCCCTAGGTTTAAGGACTATCCACCACTTCAGTTAGGTTGTCACACTATTTTCTTTCCTCTGTCCTTGAGTTTGTCTAGCTGTTGTTCTATGAAATAACTCCTGGTGCTATATGCTAGACATTGCGATGGAAAGCTGGGTTTTTTTTCCCCTGAAAAATGGATGGTACCAGTGATGAATTGCGAAAAGACAGAAAATGAAAGTACAACTATAGGACGTGCAAAAACACAGCCAAAAGCAAAAGCCTATAAACCAAAATGCACACAAAGAGAGTGTGGCTCCATCTAGCCCCCCAAGCAACCCAAAAGAGACGAAGTGAGGGAATTTACATTACAAAGATTAACGGCCCATTCCCTCACTCGATTACAAATGAAGGAAACAACAACTTCCTCAGACCGAGACTCTTTTATGAAGATCCTATTGTTCTGTTCCTCCCACAGGGTCCCAAAATGTAGCATGTAGAATGAGCCACCAAATCGTCCGGTCACTCCTAAGGGGCCAAGACCTACCCCAATTCTCCAGCAAGGAGTGAGTCTCACGAAACAAGTTGATGCCATCACCGGTCCTCCTGGCCAACTCTGACCATACCTCCTGTGAGAAAGGGCAGCCCACAAAGAGGTGGTCCAAGGTCTCAAAATCCTGACCACATAGGTAGTAGAGCGGGTCAACGCCAAGGAGGAAACGAAGCAATCTATCCCTGGTCGGCATTCTCCCATGGGAGATCCTCCACACAAGAATCTTCACCTTCAGCGGGGTCTTCGGCTTCCACACATGTTTATAAAGGCTGTGGCGAAGGCCACCATCAGAAATGATCCCATAGGTTGATCTCATGGAAAAGCCAATCTTCTCCCACCTCCAAACCCAAAGATCCTCTGCATCAGGCTGAGGGTGGTATGGGAGGAGGAAGGAAAGCAACTCCTGAAGCAGCATCATCTCCTCAAGAGAGAAATTCCTCCTGAACGTCGGTGCCCAAGTATCCCCAGGAAGGAGGGGGTCAAAGGCCTGGGAAATAGAACAAAGAGGGTGCACTGCGATCTCAAAAAGATTCGGGAACAGCATGGCTAGGGAGGCCTCCCCGCACCACCTATCCTTCCAGAAGAGGCTGATGTCTCCTCTCCCCAGACGAACCCGGACTACAGAAGAGAGCACGTCCCTACCCGAGAGGATGTCTCTCCACAGAGGAGAAGTTCTGTAAAGGGGAGACGGTGCTAAGTCCCACTCTCATCCTGACAAAGTATCTCTGTCTGATCTGCTGTGCCCACAGTCACTCCTCTCCAAGCCCCAGCCTCCAAAGCCATTTACACAAGAGAGCCAAGTTGAATTGTCGGACCTACTTGAGCCCAAACCCGCCTTGTGCCTTGCTAGTACATCTTTGGCCCCAAGCCATATCATGCCTACCCCGACAGTCCCCGCCACTACCATGCCAAAGAAACGATGCTGGATAGAGTCTAGCTTCCTCCCCATAGACTTAGGAATCCGGAACATGGAAAGGAAATAAGTAGGGAGGCTATCCAAAACCGATCTGCATAACAATATAAACGTTATTTCTTGTTTAATATCTGCCTTTTGTTATTACTTTGGCATCCTGTTTATCTGTATTTTTGGAGTACTTGGCATTGTACTGTTTGAGCATACTTTTTATCTTATTTCTTTGTTCTTTCATGAAGCTGTTCATCTAGAATTTTAGATGCTGTTTCTGTTTTGCTAACATCAGGTTCAGAATCCACACAATATCAAGTACAATGGGACAATTCAAGGACTGAAATATATATGGAGAACTGAGGGCTTCCGAGGATTGTTTAAAGGCAATGGCACCAATTGTGCTCGCATTGTTCCGAATTCTTCTGTCAAGTTTTTTAGCTACGAGCAAGCATCAAGGTGTGATTTCTTCTGTGACCTTAATTTTCTGTTCTATCTATCATGTCTTACATTTCCCTTATTGCATTTATTTTTATTATGGGTTTGTCAGATTCTTTTTCTTTTTATTTGTCTAATGCTGACCCAATCTGGGTGGTCGAGACTCCACTTGGCTGACCCAAAGTTGGCAAGGATCAGACCTACTCCTAACCCCCCCCCCTCCCCCAAAAAAAAAAAACAATGGAAGAAGGTGAAAATCTCAATAATAAGAAAAAGTGTGTTAAACTAAAAATGTATAGATTAAGCAAGAAAATAGACAAAGTAATGAAATGCTTATTAGAGGAAGTCCTTGCATTTTTATTGATTCCTACTGTTGGACTGCTCACACTACATAGACACTGGCTCCTGGATATTGAAGAAAAAAGATGATAGAAGAAAAAACCACAACTACTAGTACCACTGCAGGTAGTGGACAAAGGAACCCCGTTACAACCCTAGGCAGTGACCTTACACATTGTAGATTGTTGTTGAGTTGTGGAACGAACACTCATCAATAGATTGGATGCAGCAAATAGCTCTCTCTCTCTATATATTTTAAGGGTTTCTTTGCCTCGCACTAGTAGCAGTAGCTTTCTTTTTGCCTTTTCCCCCCCAAGCAATGCTCTGGGAGAGGAGGGAAAGAGAGTGAGAGGGAAGAGCTATGGGTGTGGGAAGGCCAACGTGAGCTATTTATTTGGCCGAAAGTCCCTCCTAACTGTGCTAGCCATTGTCAACTTTTCCAATACTGGACATTCTACCCTTTCCCGATTTCTTCTTCTTCCTCCTCCTCTTCCTGCTTCTTGTCCTCTTCCTTTTCTTCTTCTTGTTCTTCTTCTTCCTCTTCATCGTCATTGTTGTCTTGTTCTTGTTCTTCTTCTTCTATCTGCTCGTTGTTGTTGACTTCATCTTTTTCTACTACAACATTTTAAGTAGGGATTTTTGCATATATACTCCTGTAAATATCGATTTTGCTAAATAAACCCTTTATTTAGGCCTATTGTCAAAAATACCTTTCATATAGCTCCAATGCTTGCGGTTATACCCCTGCGGTCCCGGCCGTCAACGAGAGACGAATATTTGGAGGAATATGTGACGACAAATATTAGGGTATGTGAAATAGCCTAAATGCCCCCATTCCTCTAGAGAGAGAAAGATACTATCCCGGCAACTCCCCTTTCCCTCTCTGCCCCGTTCCAGCGAGCCCCCCTCTCCACACACCCCGGCGGTCCCCCTCCCCACTCACCGTCTCAGCCCTCAAAGCTCTCAAAGCTCCCACCAGAAGAAGAAACCTAGAAGCACAGCAGCTGCCAACCCACTGTACGTGCGCCACCATCTCCCTCAATCCGGGCGTCCTTGGAAGGCCCCCTCTACCAGTGCATCATCTGCATTCTTTTTGGACTTTGGGGACGGCGCCACCCCTGGGGCCGGCGCGACGTGCCCAAAGATCTGCAAGGGCAGCAGCACCTGGTCCACCTGGTACACTGCGAGCCGGGCACTGGAGAACAGGGTGTTGGAGACGGTGGTGTTCACCACCCCCGTGGTGATGTTCACCTAGTTCCCAGAGCTTGTCACGTTCAGGGGGAACTTCCTGCCGCTGCTGGCGTCCCCGGCCTGCGTCCTGAGCGGGTTGCTCGCAGTCTGGAACTGCGACAACTGGACGAAGCCGGGGAGGATGTGGAACTGGACCAGCGCCACCTTCTGTTGGTGGGAGAGGGAGTTGAGGGTGCCGGTGGGGAGGTTGTCAAAGTCGTTGTCGGTGGGGGCGAAGAGGTGAGGCCGCCGGCATTGGAGTTGTTGAGCTAGGTGTTCATCTGGTCGCCCACCCGGGTGCCCTTGAGCGGCCGGATCATGATGCTGAACTGGCCCGCCTTCTCCAGCACTGCCGTCACATTCTGCGGCCCCACCAGCCTCCACGCTGGCGCTGGTCGTCTGTGCCCGGGATTCACCGGAGTAGTGGAGCAAGAGGTAGAGGAGGGCGATGCAGCAGGGGGGAGAGAGAGAGAGAGAGTAGATTAGGTTAGTCATTCTCCTCCTTAACCCACATTTTGCTTTGATTAAGCAGACAAGGGTTAAGGTGAGGGTATAACCTCAAGCATTCGAACTATTTCAAGGGTATTGTTGATAATAGGTCTAAATGAAGGGTTTATTTGGCAAAACTGATACTTACAAGGGTATATATGCAAAAATCCCTTTTAAGTACTTGGTGTTCTTCTTTGTGAACAGTTTGAGCCTTCTTGTTAGTCTTGTAGGATTCCAGCTTTTTCTTACTCTTGTAAGATTACAGCTCAGACAAACTAATTCTTTTGATGATGACAAGTTTTCAAGGGCTTCTTTTGCTCCTTTTTTTGCTTCTTTTTGGGGAGGGGGCACACTTGCAGTGTTAAAGGATATCAATCCCTGTCTAGCAGATGGTGAAATAAAGGCCTCTATTCATGTAAGGTTTCCCTTGTTTTTGTATTTGCTCCCCATTCTTCCATACAAGATTGCCGTTGATTATTGACAATCTACTTAATTTCTTCATTGTCCTTTGTCTTTCATAATACTATTGCAATACCATTTCTAGGTTCAACACTTTCCATTATAAGCTTAGTAACTTTGATCCCCACAGCTGTTACCTCTGAAGCAAAGAACTAACTTATATCTGGGTTTTAATCTTTTTACAGTGGTATTTTGTGGCTTTATCGGCAGCAGACTGGAAATGGTAGGCCAAATATCTCCTCATTTATTCATTTGGAGATTTTTTGCAGTCATATTTTATATTGCATCAGTAGATGTGCGTTCCTTGCTATCTTTATCTTAAGCAGGTAAATCATTCAAGGTGAAGTTATCATTTATCACTATCACTAGCATGTTCTGCTGGTATGTGTGATCATGCATTCTCGCATGCAGTTATAACTCTGTTTTGCACAATGCATGAAAGATAAAAACATTTGTTATTTTTCCACAGAAGGGATCAATCAAGAGAAATAAGTGGACTTGGTTTGTTTCTACAGACTCTGAATCTGATGAATGTCAAATCCATAAGTTTTTGCAGACATCCTAGGTGGAGATCTAGTCTGGCTGGCTGGATCCTATTCCAAACGCATGGTGTTACCTTATTCCATTCAGCTAATCAGCTGGGCATTCTGGCATTCATGACCATGTGCATGATTACAATGGCCAGAATAAATTATGTTGTATACTGGATTGTAGTAGCAAAGTTTATGTGGAATTACTTTTGTGCCGTAGCTAACAACTATTCTGACAACTACTCCTAAATAACTGAAAATTGCAGTTCAGGATAAGGAATGGGAAAATAACGACGATGAGTTTCAGAAATGTGGGAATACCTTGATTGTGAAATACCAAAAATTCTTTGCACTTACATTCTGCACATAAGCACTCGGAGAGAGGGATGTATGTGCATGCACTTAAGAAAGATTTGAGGTAGTAATTCATGAACGTTATATTTTCCATACAAATTTACATGAAAGTGTCTCTATATTTTATTTGGTATAAATGCCTCCCATCCTTTATTGGGGTTCATTAGTGCTGTGGAAATATTCTATTGTCACTAAAGGAAATGGCTCTTGGCAACTGTGTTATATTATCTGGATACAAACCTGGATTCTGGCAGAAGAATAAAGTAGACATTTGTTTTTAACTTACAGAGTGTACTCCTCTTTGGATGATGAAGTCAGTATATTGTTTCATTGAATGTATATGCTTCTTCATTCCATTTCCTTTAGTCGTGTAAGCAGGTGGAAGTTTTTAAATACCATAAGCAATCCCCCCAAGGCATTGTAGAAGCATAAAAATAGGGCTTCTGAATAAACCCACATCGATTGTTGAGAAGACAATCATGTGCTTATAAGGTGGGTCTAAACCCCCTCAAGTGAGAGGGGCCTTTCCCCATCAAGGACGAAACTCCACCTCCTCTCTGGGGACAATACCTCTTGGAGGCCGTGAAACCTTCCAAAAGTATTGGTGCAATTTATGGGAACCCCAATCAACATGCACATGCTTGCCTTCTCAGGGGGCTGTGTAGAGGCACAAAAATGGGGCTCCAAATAATCCCACATTGGTTGTTGAGAAGACAATAAGGCGGGTCTTCATCTCCTTATGTACATGGTTGGCAGTATCGGCCGAAACCGATACGTTTCGGCCGAAACGTATCGGTTTCTGCCGGTACCGATCTGAAACCGGGCCCCAACACTGTAGTAGGTCCGATACCTAAAAAAAATACTTTTTTAATGGTTTCGGACGAAACCATTAAGGGTTTCGGCCGAAACTAATCTGTTTCGGTCCGAAACCGTCCGGTTTCCGCCGAAACTAGAGAGGATCACTATTTTTTTTATTTTTTTGAATGGTTTCAACCGGCTTCGGCCGAAACCGAAACCGGTACGTATCGGTTTCGGTACCGGCGGAAACCGGTACCGAAACCGATACTGCCATCCTTACTTATGTAAGAGGGTCCTTTTCCCATAAAGAACAAAAGCCACCTTTGCTCTGGGGACAATATCTTTGGGGGGCATGGAATCTTCCCGCATCAGGCATCTTTCACATTACAATTTCAAAACCAAAAGGCACCTACTATCTTGGTACACAAAAAACAGCAAGTACCTAGCAAAAGAACTCCCTGCAAAGTGAGACAGAATGGCATGAAGTCCCTCCTGACCATGACACGGTGAACTCCAAGCTCTGTAAAATATTAAGAGCCATTTCTTGTGTGTCCAAAACTTGGGTAGCCTTTGTATGGGCCTGCATAAATTTCTCCATATGTAACACTTAGGCTGATCCTAGGAAGCTGTATTTCTATCCAGCCATATGTTTACCATCTGGAATTTTAACTGCTAAGTCAGAAGTTTGCATTTTGTGAGAAAATCCAGAAAGAAGAAAGGTTTTTGCTGTACCATAAAACTTGGAGGAGGGAAGTATTCTTTGTCTGCCCATGGCTTTGATTTAAAAATCCAATTAAAAAATGACTGCATGTTTTGCTCAATGTGCAGGTGGGAAACTTCAGTGGATGGGTGTTTAACTCATGGAATTAAATAATAAAGATAAGGAATAAAATCGTCGTTCTAAATGAAAGAACGAAACATTTGTTTATTGAACAATTGCTTACAGAAGCTAGCCATGGCATGTGCGTTATTTATTTTGTGGATTGAGTTTATCAGACGATTAGGGTTCGGGTACTGTACAATTCCCCACCGACCGTAGTCGGTGTTTATTTACATCGGTACGAGTCCGAATACCCTTGTTTAACTGCCAAAGAAAATTGCCAACCGATACAACATTAGTCATGATGCTGAAGGCATAATCGTAGGCGCCATGCCATTCGATGCTATGCCAATTGTAGGAAGCCTTTAGAAAATTTAGAAGGTTTTGCAAGCTCGTCCGATGTTGTTATGCGGATTGAGGTGCTTAGTGATCTCTGCATCCATTGAGGGCACACATATAATTCCTAGGTTAAAGCTAATCAGGACGTGCATGTAACACCGTACTCGCACGGGGAGTACCCGTAGTCCCATGTGGGATTGGGGCCCTTTGTTATCGAAAGGGATTATTGTTTGTTTGTCATGTGACCTCTTGCCGAGGTTTGGTTGAAATTTGTTGATAACCGGGAGGAATGAGGTTAAGGTCCCAGAAGAAGCCAGAATTTGATGACCGTTCGACCCCTGTCAGGTCCCAGACTTTTATGACCATGGAGGTGTCGATTAAGATTGGGTGAGTCGAAAGATTCCTTTAATAGACGAAGTCGAGTCAATTTCGGACTTCGTCGTCGTTTGATCATGCTACTAGACATAATGTCCTTTGACGAGAGCATTCATGCAGTTTCGGGAAACCTGCGGGCTCATGTAATCACAAACATGTTTTTATGAATCGTTGGGGACAATGTATGGCATTGCAGTAATATCTGTAATCACAGAGTTTTCTCGACAAGTTTTAGACTATACAAGACCCCTTTACATAGATGATCAAGGCTTATACACATTTCCCGGACGTACCCTGGGCTTCTACACGATTGCAAGGCTCAAAAGGGCCTTTCTACAAAATTAGAAATCTGCGGAGGTACGACATCATTTCCCCAAAGAAATACATGAATCACATGAATCACATGGGTATTTGTGATGTACATGGGCCAAGAGAGGGATTTTTTTTTATGTCATACCTTCACAACACAAGCACAACATAGCACAAGCACGAACAAAACCCAAGGGATGGACCTTTAGAAGCACCGGCACAAGCACTAGACCTCTGTGCTCTTTCCTTTCTGCATTCTCTCTTGCATTCTGTGTGTGCGCCTGGGTCCCACTAGGGGGGTATTTGTAGAACCCATGGGCGGTTATATGTTGATTCGCTCCAACCATGGCCATCCTGGATCTCTAACCGGTTTAAGTACCCCACTTTGGGGCTTTAACCCGGACAAATACCCCATTCGAGGGTTCTAACCGGACCAAATCAGCTAAATGAGGGAGTATGGGGTCTAACCGGTCCAAATCCCCCAATTGGGGGTTAGATCCGGTCCAAACCCCTCAATTGGGGGTGGATCCGGTCCAAACCCCCCAATGAGGGAAAGAATGGGCCAACCCCTGTAGATTACCTTTCCACTATTCACCCAGCCCATAGTTTGGCACTTAGTCCACGTGAGAAGGGGAATTTTCAAGTTTTGCGCCCTGCCATGAGGAAATTCTTGGGCGTGGAGTCCACTACCAAGTGGCTTCCGTTGTAATTGTTGTTGCTGTTGTAATTGTCAACATTATCGTTGCAGTAATTGTTGTTGTTGTCACTATCCTCATCTTCCTTCAGCACGACTGGACTTCTAAGCTGAGCTCCACAAAAATTGGTCTCATTATCGATGGAATAGCTTACTCAGAATGAGCTCATTTGGCTGGGAGGTATCCAGACAGCGGACCAAGATATTTCCTTCACGGCCTCGAAAAAGATACCATATTTCCACGCCTTCACGCCACCGTGAGCTCTTCTGCCAACCCACCGGGGTTTTATTCATCAATGGTTTCTCATCGTGGCATATTAATTGGACGACCAGTCCATGATACAACCGGCTGGCCTTCGGACCTTGAGCGGGGTTTAATCGGGGTAACATGCCCTTTTGAGGGTTTAACCAGGGTAGAATACCCTTCGTGAAAATTTAACCCGGGCAAAATCCCATAACCCAGGGCTTCATCCGGTCTAAAGGGCCCAACCTAGGGCATTGAGCCATTGACCGGTCAAAGGTCCCCTAAGAGGGGTTAATCCTGTCCAAAACCCCTCATAGGGGGTTGGATCCGGTCCAAACCCTCCATGTGGAGATTGGATCTGGTCCAAACCCCCCCACTTGGTTGGATCCGGTCCAAACACCCTTATTGAGGGAATTGGGGGGGGGGGGGGGCTTCTATGAATAGCCCCCACTGTTCATTTGCTCCACATGGAAGAAGGGAAAGCGACGTTTCCCACGTGTTTGGTGCTTTGTGTCTTGTTTGGTGGCTCCATGCGCCATTTATTGCGTGGAAGGACTCCATTTTCTCAAGTTTTTGCCCTCATACTTTTACTCACTATGTGAGTTGCAAAATATTAATCTCTGGCAATTTATTTATTTTGTGGGTACTTTAGTCATTCTGCATACGGAATTTTCTCGAGACACGTGTCACCTGACATTGAGACAGCACGGACTTTTGTGTCTTCTCATGTCCGCCACTGAATTTAAAATTTATTTTTTCCTAATTACTTCGAAGGGAAAATAAATTGGTTCAACAATGGGCTCTACCATCTTCAGGCATCTCGAAACACGTGTCACCTGACATTGAGACAACACGGACTTTTGTGTCTTCTCGTGTCCGCCACTGAATTTAAAATTTATTTTTTTCCTAATTACTTTGAAGGGAAAATAAATTGGTTCAACAATGGGCTCTACCATCTTCAGGCATCATGAACCCAACAAGAGCATTTAACAGCGGTAGACTGGGTAAAGCTTGAGGCTTTCTAACCCAGGGTGGATGTCCTTGCCAATTTGACTGCGGCAATGGAGGTCCATACCAATTTGATTACCACATCCAATCAGTGTGATTGTGATCTTGGCAAATGTGGCAAGGGGGGGTGATGGCAAAGGCAAACGGAATAGCTACCCCTCCCACATGGCATCAAACATGGACTCCACTCTAAAATCTGCCAGTTCTCTCAGAGTTGCTTTGGTGTTGACAATGGATGTAGCAGAGTATAATGTCTGATTCTGCAAATAGTGGAGGCAATAACTTTGCTCGGAGAGGTTTGACATTCTGCGGTGCCTTCTAGTTGTCAAGGCGACCAGGGCGGTGGCCCACCACCTTATTGCTTAGATAACAAGGTGAGGCACCTGGATGAAGCCTAGTTTATATAACTAAGTACATTTCATAAGAACTACTACTATATATTTTCTGCATATAAGTTCTATCTTTAGTTAGTAGAAAATTTGATATTCACAAATCTTCAAAATATACCTATATTTAAAAAAACAGAAAAATGTCAAACAATACAAATTAATAATGAGAAAACCAACAAGAATTTGCAAATACCTGTCAATCAATATGTTTTAATCTAAAGTTTGGTATTCAAATAGTTATGTTATATATTAAATGGAAACATAAATTTGACACATTTTTAGGTAAATTTTAAATACACCAACATAATAATTTCATAATTTTTCACTTGTCAATCATCAAAAAAAGCCAAAAAAATGTTATTAGCTCAATAAGTGCACTATGTAACTATGAATCAATATCCACAAGAGGAGGGAAGAGGAACGGGCAGGGAGAAGAATCCAAGGAAGGCAGAATCGGATTGGGATCGGCCCGGATCCGCCAATCCGATCGGTTTTCGGTCAAACCGATCCAATCCCGAGCCATCCGAACCCGATTCCTATTGAGGATTGGCCAAATGTGATGGATCCGGCAGGATCGGTGATTCCCGCGCTAGGATTGGCCGATCCAGAGCCACCCCCCGGCCAATTCCATCCATTTCTAAAAAATTAAAAAGAAAAAGGAGAAGAAGATGAAGATGAAAAAGGAAAACTGAAACAGATACTTACCTATTTGTGTTGCCAGTGCCGTTGCCACATGGCACCGGCACCGTTGCCACGCTATGTCTTCCTCCCTGCTGCACAGTCAAGCCACCACCTGCATGCAGACACAAGGGAAGGGGGGAAACGAGGACAGCACATAAGAGTAAAGTACGGTGGACATTTTTGTGAAAACCTTGAAACCTTGCATACATGCAACTTAACGTTTAAATTTTTTAAAAATAGGCTCGGTCAGGATCGGTCCGGGATCAGTCCCGGATCTGTCCGGATCGACCGATCCCACCGATCTAGATCAGTTTGGGTCCGGTCGATCCGATCTTGATCCCCAAGTCTGCCTTCCTTGGAAGAATCCAAGAGAGAGGAGAAAGGGAAATGGCCTCTTCTCTTTTCAATCTTGACATAATCATTTGTCAATAATTTCAAAATTACCCTGAACTTTTGTCCAAATACTAAAGCAGACCTCAAAACAAGTAGGTGTGCCCTTGCCAAGGCAGGCTAAGCAGGACCAAGGTGGCCTATCCAAGGCAGCCAGGTGAGTGCTTTAATGGGATTCTCACCTAGGTGCGGGGTCGCCTTGGGTACCATCTAGCACCTTGTCACCTAGGCAACACCTTGAAAACTATGCGCTTGACAGCGGTAAAGTGAGAGGTTTGGAATTGAGTCCGGGGCTGCTGAGAATCCTTCTCAGGGTATAAGCTTGGACCAGTCGAGGGATTTTTCTAAGTTGGTCGGCATTTGCATGGATGGCCAACTAGTAAGTGCAAAAGACACTGTGTAGGATGCACAAGACACTGGCATGTGTTAACTGCCATTTTCAGGAGCTAAGCAAGGTGGCAAAGAATATGATCAGCAAGAGGGAAGAGACTGCCATGGAATGCAATTATGGATGCCTGAGGGGCAAGCTCAGGAATGGGTTGTGTTTGAATGGGATTTCCGGGTTCTGTTGGAAAGATGTATTTTTTTGGGTCTTCCCCCTTCCCTTTGGAGCTGTTGTGTATCAGTGGGGTTTTCTTTTGGGGTTCTTTCTTATCTTTCTATTTTTTTTTTTTTGGGGGGGGGGGGTTCCTTTGGAGGCAGACTGGGAACTGTAATTATAGGGGACTGCTGTATGTTGGGTGACATATGTAGAGCAAAATGTTTGCCATCCATTTCAGAAAAAAGAATTAAACAGTAATGATAAAAGTCATGAAGCCATTTTGTATATCCAAGTTATCATTTCATGATCCCATCATGCTTTTTATGTTTTTCCCAAGGAAATTGTATTCAATTGTGGAGAATTTCAGATGGAAATGATTCAATTGGCAGAAGACTTCAACAAAATATAATGCAACACCTACATGTGAGCCACACGCAACTGATTATTATGGCCTATTCTTAAGTCTTCACTTGGGATTGGCTAGGATGGTCTTGCCCATCACCTGGGGATCCTGTGTCTTATAGATTCAACTTGCACTTCACAGGAACCTGCCCTGCTCATTTATGATTGAAGCCAATGAATTGATACGTTTGTTGTCTGATCTCCACTGTTTGCCATCTTGCTTCTCTATAGTTATCTAGGGGGTCATGGGGTAAGAGATTGCTAGGAAATGTTAGTGACGTTGAGTTTCTAAGGTTTTCCATCTTGTTTCTCGATAGTTATCTAAGGGGTCATTGGGTAAGAGATTGCTAGGAAATGTTAGTGACGTTGAGTTTCTAAGGTTTTCCATCTTGTTTCTCGATAGTTATCTAAGGGGTCATTGGATAAGAGATTGTTAGGAAATTGTTAGTGACATTGGGTAAGTTTCCAAGGCAACCTGCCACAATGGAGATAAGAGAAATCATCTATTCCCCCAAAGGAAAGAGATGTTGGAGAGATTTTAGAGTGTTCTTGGCAGATGGCAAACCCATGTTGGTAACTGTCCTGCACTTCTTATGTTCTCCTTCCTCTCTAAGAGCTCCAGCAGTATTACTTCCTTCTCCATGCTTCTCTTCCATTGTGATCACTCCAGTCATATGCATAATTTGCAGATTGGAAGATGTGCAATTTGGGATGCTTGGTGTTTATCCCCATCTAAAATTCACCTCTTTTTTTTTTAGAGAGAGAGATCTATCTACTCTGAATCTGGACATGAATCTGTGTATACCACACATGCCAGCCAGTTTACTGTCAGATCTAGCTTGGATCAATGTTAGTACAGCCTTTATGTAACATGTTTTTCTCTGTCTCTCTGCTTTCCAATGTTTCTGGGAAACTGAATTGAACATTTTTCCATTCTTTCTATGAATGAAGTGTAAATTCTGTGGCTGTTTTAAAGTGAGCTTGGACCACCTGTTCTTCTTCAATTGTGGGATCATCCGGACAGTCTGGGCCCAATTCTTCAGAACAACAAAGGTTCAGTGGCAGATCAAGAATCAATTGGAAGATTGGTGCAATGAGTGGGGGCTTATTAACCCTCTTGAAGAAAAGGCTATATGGGGTATGTGCTTCCCAGCCATGCTTTGGGCCATCTGGAGGGAAAGGAATGGTAGAATCTTTAGAGAGGAATTCAAGCACCCTTCTATGATCATCCAGAGGTGCATCAATTGCTCGATGGATTGGCACTTCACAGTGAAAGGAACTTCTTGGCACCTATCAGAGCTTCTTGGCAGATTATTAGGGTGGTAACATTGTACCTTGTAATTTTCCTTTTCTTGTGGGGTGGGAGTATGAGGGCTGTTCTACCCTCTTGGTAGAACTTGTGTTCTGTTTGTTTTCTATTGGACCTGTAGCCTCTTTTTATATTCAATGAAATGTGGTTCATACCACCTTCCAAAAAACCAAAAATTGAAGTGTGATTTATGGGACTAAAATTTCCTTTTAACTACTGAAGACTAAGTTACCATTTGTTGCCAAAATTCCCTGCTTGCATTATTAGGCTCTCTTTGCCAGTCCAAACTCCATTTCCTGAAACATATATGGAAAGAAAAGGAAGAAAAGTACAAATAGATAAAAAGTATAAACTTCATATTTACTCCCTATTAACTCTCCTCTCTCTCTCTCTATCTATCTATATTTTGAAGAAATGAATGCTGCAAGTACCGGTTGCATTTTTTTATTGAATATGATGTACTTTTTTTCATTATTAATGTCTCTGCTTGTATTTGTTGATATCTAGTGGCTTGTGAATTACAGAACTTTTGTTCATATTAATTCGTGCAGAGGATGCAGAGCTTACCCCTGTTTTGCGCCTTGGTGCCGGAGCATGTGCTGGAATTATTGCTATGTCTGCTACATATCCTCTGGACATGGTTCGAGGCAGGATAACTGTCCAGGTATTATCATATATGGTGAATTTCTAGCAAATCAACACAAGAAGTTATTTTGATCCCTATTATTATATTTAATTGGGGACTTCATTTTCCTCTTTGATTGATTACCATCTTCTCCTTTTCAGACTGAGAAGTCACCCTACCAGTACAGAGGCATGTTCCATGCATTAACAACAGTATATCGACAAGAAGGATTCCGAGCACTGTACAAAGGCTGGCTTCCTTCTGTAATTGGAGTCGTACGTTCACCTTCCTTCCACACTTGGATCTGATACATTGCATTGCTGGACACTTTTTATCTACAAAGGCATTCCTGTAGGATCAACAGCCGTGTTTATTTTTCCTATCCATATATTTTGTCTCCTATGAGACTAGTCATTTTCTAAGACGAGGCATTTCTCAGTATTTATTTTCGGATTTTTTTTAACCTTCTTAAGGCACATTTTTTTGGGCCATTTTATTTTATCTCCTTCTATGGGAACTCGTTGCTTTCTAAAGATGGGGCATTTATCAATGTTGTTAACTTTCTCAAGGCACATTTTTGTGGCCGTTTTATTTAATCTGCTTCCATGGGAACTAGTTGCTTTCTAAGATGAGGCATTTCTCAGCATCATTCTTGTATTTTATTGTGCTTTCTCAAGCCACATCCTTTTGGCCATGGATGGGTACATGCAATGCACATGATACATTTTCCCTTGTATGTCACGTGTCTTGTTTCCTGGCCATGAATTAAACCGTCAAATTGCGATACAGTATTTTGCCCTCTATCTTCTGCTCAGGTGGTATCGATAGCATATATCCTTACTTCAATGCGGTTGCTTGTGGGTATTCTTTCGCTGCCGTAGCTCTAACACTGTGTCTTTCTGCAGGTTCCTTACGTGGGCCTCAATTTTGCCGTTTATGAATCCTTAAAAGACTGGCTCGTCAAGTCTAGGCCATTTGGACTCGTCCAAGACAGCGAGTTGAGTGTGACAACGAGGCTTGCGTGCGGAGCTGCCGCAGGAACCGTGGGGCAGACTGTTGCGTACCCTCTCGACGTCATACGCAGAAGGATGCAGATGGTGGGGTGGAAGGACGCTGCCCCGGTTGTGGCAGGTCAGGGGAGCAAGGCATCACTCCAGTACAATGGAATGGTTGATGCATTCAGGCAGACTGTCAGGAACGAAGGTTTCGGAGCATTGTACAAGGGTCTGGTTCCTAACTCAGTGAAGGTCAGTGGCACTCTCCCTCATCCGACCTTGAAAATATATGATGAGAACGTGGTTTTAAATAAAGACCCACCCACCCACCCATCCTGATCTCTGATGCCCCAATCGCCCAATCACCCACCCTGATCGAATGTGCTGTCGGTTGTTCTGAATCCATCTCTCTGATTTTCAGGTGGTGCCATCCATCGCGATTGCATTTGTGACGTATGAAGTTGTTAAGGATGTTCTTGGGGTAGAGATGAGAATCTCTGACTGACGGCTGGCGCAGGGTTTGGATTTTTGCGATTCTTGGTAGGCGAATGGGTAGGACGGAGATTTAGATAAAGAAGGGGTCCAGGAGAACACAAGGGGCTCGCCCCCCGAGCCCGTGTGTCCGTCGGAAGCATTTTTTTGCTCGTTTGTGACTGGAGGTTTCCTGGATTCACCATTCACTTTGTGTTAATAATAAATGGCTACAGAGCAAATAAGCTTGGGATCCATTCAGAATAATCGTATTTAACTCGAGTGCTGATGATGTTGATATAGTTTAATTATTATCAGTCGCCTCTCAGATGATCTCGTTTTAACAGTTCTCTCATCCTTGTGGGATATTTCATTGGGGGGGCGTAAAAAAGGGGTTTTGCAGTTGCTGTGTGTGGGATTGAACGATGCAAAACCCTCGTGATGTGTAATCTAGGCATTTCTTGATGGGGGATTTGCGACTCTTTCTCTTTTTGTAGGCTGGGACATTTCAAGCCTTTTACTGGTATTAATTATAAATAAATTGTTGAGGCTTCTAATTGTCTATCGTCACCGTGTTCCAATCACTGTGGACATAATATTCCCATCTAAGTAAGACGAATTTGTCTATCACACGATCGCTGGCTCTAAGTTGACGTGGAACTCGCCTCGGGGATGTATATATATATATATATATCTACAGACATACATATATGGTCTGTCTTGTTTAGAACATTCTGATATGTACAGAGACACAAAAACATGGTTTATGTAGTTTTTAACTGTTCCAAGTGAATCGTGACGGCAAGTAACTCAAGAGTAATGCAAGTCTTCTATAAGCAATTGCATATCGTATCATCCAAAATGAGAACCATGCACATCGTATCATCCTTTTTTAAATTTTCTCTGGGTACAATAAAAATGAATACTTCTGTATGCATATAATATAGTATTTAATATAGTATTATATTATACCCATGTAATATAGCGTACATATATATGTATACTTATTCGAATCTTAATTGGTATGGGATCGCCTACTTCTGAGGATAGATCACCCGGTGCTTTTCAAGATTGGAAAAAAAAACTGCCATGACCTCCAAAAAATTTTCAACGCACGATCGAGATGCTCTTGAATAATTTTTTTGAATCTTATTATGACCAGAAAGTGTATATCTTGTCAGGTAGGTCCTCCGTCCCGATAACTTTCTCCTAAAATGTTGCAATTCTATTCTACACAAATTTTTTTTCGCACATTCCGGAGATGTCTTCAAGTAGTCTGTCCGTCAACATCGAGGAAATCTAGGAGAGGTTAGAGGCAGCTCGGTTGGTAGAAAGTACTTTACAGACTTACCATTGCAATGAACAAAAATGAAAAACCGCCAAACACCCTTTAACAGATTCGTCCACTGCTAACTCGGGAGACCGGACTGCCCATCACATAAAAGCAACGTGGCAGAGACTCTTTTTTTCTCAATTCTCTTCCTATATGTATACATATATCCTAGGACATGCGACTTCCAGCACTTCGTCAAGTACCGGTAAACTACGTTCTTTCACAATCACATGACATTCGTAGAATCATCGACGGCGAACACGTCCTCTAACTCAGTATAAAAACATCGATTATGCATCTGCATTATTCACTTAACCAACAAATTTACAATAAAAAATTACACAAATACGTGAGAACTCCACAATATTGTCCAAAATGAATATACCCGGGATGGGAATAACATCCACGATCACCATCGTGTTTAACACAACCCAACTTTGAACAAGATGCGGAATTAGAAGTACATGTTTTTTTTTTGGGACAAATCTTTAAGGGCCGCTTTGTTACCGGAATATCAGAGGCGGATAAGATATCTGATGAAAGAGAAATAACCGGGGCCCACACCCTCCTCTCACACACATCATCCTTAACCGGGGGCGGGTACCGCATTCGACCCTCTGGGTCGAATGCGGTATCCTACCCCGGTTTCAAAGAGGGCCTAAACAAAACTGATTCAGTGTCAGGTCTAGTTTCTGCTCAGACATCGTCCATGACACTTAACGGCGAATTTAGCTTTTAGTACCGAACAACAAATATGAACCATCATGCTATATAATACCATACTAGCAGGATGCAACTGGTAAAAAAGTTGCCGCTAATAAATTATGAGAATCAAAGAATTGGCAACCACCCCTCAATAATATAAGACCACATGAATATTGATTTTAAATCTGAAAAAAACAAAGATTAAAGATTTAAAAACTAGTGGTCACCTGCTTACCAAGAGAAAATTATCTATGAACTCAAAGCAAGTTTTCAGGATGCGATTTTTCCATATCAAGAGACAACTTGCAGAGTCAGTGGTAAGCAATAAGATTATCTAAGTGAGCCAAAGCTTACCTCTTTGAGCATGCATTGTTTAACCAAGGGGAAATGAAGATGGAGTGAACTTTCACATTTTCTGTATTTACAACAAAAAAAAATGACAACCTTTTAATCACAGTCTAGCGTTTTGCACAATTTGCATGAGAATTGAATTAGAGCGAAGTCAGTATTCCAGTGTGAAGCATTCGCAGCTAAGAGGAACATACGATGAATCACTATATTCTCTTTTTTTTCCACATTCAACACCAAGAGAAATAAAGGCCGCGAGCAGTTAAAAATGATGCTATAAAATGACCACTGGAAGGAGATGTCAAAGAACAGGGATGACAGAGAACACAATGAACACTAAAGGTTGTTTGTGAGAAAACAAGTGGTTGAGAAGTCTTCCAGTCCAGAACAGATAAGTTTGTCACACATTCCATTGCAGTTTTTGCAGTCTTTTATGGTTCATACAAGGTTAGGAAGGCACCACCCATACTTGAGAACGAAGCATGCTCTAGGGAGAAAAGCAATTAACTCCCCCAACCAGCCTACAAACAGAACTTATCACACAATTCACACACATTACCTCCGCAGGTGCACGAGAAAGCATTGCTAAGGATGGTAAACCAGTCTCTTTTAGAAACCACACCCCCCCCCCAGAAGAAAGGGGAAAAACATACAGGGAAGATGTCCTACTTCACTAAACCTTTCGATTTACCCTCATCTGGAATTTCGCTTCGATCTACCCCATAGTCACCCACCAAAAACTCACTCCCCCCAAAAATACAAACTTCAAAAAAGCAGCTAGAAGAGAGGTGGTACTCACTGCTGACCCCAAAACCCATCCAAAAGGGCTAGCTTGTAGTCTTAATCTCTGAAACTGAGGTCCCCGGAAATTCTAGTTAAGCCTATTTACTTGGTCAAATATCAGTTAATATCACATTGTTGATCCCACAGGTAAAGCAGGTGGACATTGCTTCTGAGACAAAATGAGCTACAACTAAACATCAACAAATCTTTGGCTCACTGAACTATGACAGATATATCCGAAAGTCCACCACAAAGCAAATGCATCTCATCTATATTCACACTTCAGCTAGAATTAGTTGGAGATAATTCTGGCTTGAATTGTGAAGTCATATAAATGAATATCTTGCACATTACCTGATCACGGGAGAGATGAAATATCTTCTTAACCGAAGAGTAAATGGGATGCATGTCCAGCCAGCAGATTTCCAGAACTTTGTCTATGAAACGGGACTCCTGGAATTGGGATTGAAGGTTCGGCCTAACCTGATCAAACACGAGAGCAGTGAACTTCCTTATAAGTGAACATTAGATAGAGCCTTGGGAAATGCTGATAGGGGGATCATGTTTCCTGGAGCCTTCATCTTCCACCTTTCCCACGTTGATCAGACAACATTCTAAACAAAATTTTCAACCAAAGCTGGAGAGATGATCCAAAAGTTTATTTAAAATTATAGGCATAAGATCCTCAAACTTCAGGAAGACGGGACAAGGAGGAAGAAAAAACACTTCAAAAACCCATGAAAGCAGGCAGAAACAACTGTAAAGCTGGTGGCAGCAATCAACAACCTCCACACACACACCCAGCCAAAAACTGCATGCCAGAAAACAACAAAAAAAAATTCAAGGTGGAGGTAAACTTATTAAACCAACTTGTAAAGACGAATTATTAGAAGCGAAGAGCAACATTACACAGGTTCACTGAAGCAGACAGAGACTTAAGTGTCCTAAACAGAAGAAGAATCAAAATAATTGGATGAATTAGACAACCAAATGGGAGACGGATGTGTTAGAAACACATCATAAAAGACCACTTCATGCAATATCCACATGACTATAAAAGTCCATCAAACAAGCCAATTTCTCACAGATCTTCACATCCACAAAACTCCAGTGGAAGACCAAAAAAACCCATAGCTCCTTTCCCTACACCAGAAGATGTCGTGCATACTATCAACTCCATGCATACTCCACCTTTTTTAGCTCCAAAACTTCTAGCCCTGGTGAGAAGGAAGAGGTAGCAGAGCTAGTTCACACTTATTTAAAAAACAGACCTATGCCTCCCGGCCCCAATCTTCTTCTAGTCTCTTTGATCACCAAATCTATCTCAGCTTCCTCCATCGATGAGTATAGACCTGTTAGTCTATGTAATGGAATACATAAAACTACGCTGACCAGCTGGTTTCTCCAAATCAGGACATTGTCATCCCCAAGAGGCACATGGCAGAAGGTATTACAGCCACAAGAAAACTGGTGCACACGATCACATGATGACATCCCAAAAAGGGAAATCAGACTGCTTTGGCTTGAAGTGTATGCTACTAAAACATATGATAAAATAGAATGGCCTTTTGTTGCAGCAGTGCTAAAGAAGTTAGGTTTCTCAAACATAGTGTTTGGCATGGGCTGCATACATCCAACCAGAGGTTTGAGACAGGCAAATTGCTTTCTAATTTTCTTTTTGAAATTATTTTCTGGGTTAATGGGCTTTCTCTCTGTTTTCACCAAAAGGCCTACCATACATGACAAGGCGGTTGAGTGCTTTAGATCTGGAGAAAAAAGAGGCATGTGGGACAAGATCCATTATCCGTGATGTCATAACTATATAACAAGTATATCCATGTAAGTTGTAAAGCCTCACTGTAAATGCATGGGGAAAAGCAATTATTCAAAAGAGAAGAACACAACACTGTAACAAAACCAACAGTCAAGAACTACTGCTTTGGATAAAAAATCCCTATGACAAGAAAGCAAGCTGCCAGGTAATTGGCAGCTTACTTGATATCTATTTTATGTTAACTATAAAATAAAATTAGAAAAAATGGCAAACATATTTTAAGATGTTTTCCCCATGTGCTGTGGCCAATGAAACTTCAGGCATTCGGGTATGTTACTATGAGAAATTTTTGATGGTCATGTCAGCTGTGACATACAAAAGACCACCGGTTGAAAGAATTATACAAAGGAGCAAGTAGTGCAAATTTATTTTAAGACAGATAATTCTTTGCCATATGAACACCAAGTGTTTGTGGCTGGCGTTATAGATTGTGGTTAAGTTTTCAGTTTTTTTTTCCCCTTAGTCTCTTTGGACAAGAATCATACACTATCTTCAAAGAAGAATTGGCACCAAGCCGCAGTTGTTATATCCAAAATTGAAGCTCTCATGGTGTAACTCTGACAATCTAGCAGATACAGTCACTTTTGCCTTTACTGCAAGTTTTTTTCCTTCTGCTTTTTGTGTGCACATGTGGGAAGGAGGTGCATTGTAGTTGAAAGATAATACATAAAAATATGTATTATCACTACTAAATGGATAATACATAAAAATATGTATTATCACTACTAAATGGATGCAGATCATTCATGTTAATTATGTCTATATCGATTTCATAATGTGGTATGCGTAATACCACATAGGATGACAAAATAAGAAAAGGCATAAAAAATACCACATAGGGCGACAGAAAAAAGAACAGGCATCTTATTCACAATCTAATAAGCAAACATCTATCTTTGCTGTAAATTGAGGTCTCCATATCTACACCTCACCCTCCCTCCCTAAACTATATATGGTTATGCTTACAACAAGTGAAGTTCCTCCAACATCATGACCTAAGGTCGTATAAAAATGATAACAGCTGCACGACCACTAATAGCAAAAGAAAGAACATGAAGTAGCAGAACATGAATATGCATATTAAACATTGCCATCTCAAACCTTCTCATCTGGTCAGAGGCAAGATAGAAGAGATTCTAAAAAGATATCAGAAGCATCAGTCAGAAACAATTTAACATTCACCTCCTCCCTTCGCTATTTTTTTTTTTTAAAGTCTCATCCCTTCTCCTCTTACTCCTCCATTTCCTTACTTCTTCCCCACCTCATCTACCCTCTGCCCCTTAACTCTATGTCCACACTATTTACAGTCCAATACCACCCCCTGACTGCTCTGCTGTAAATTTTCCTTAGTTAAATTGACGTATAAAGTCATATTACTAATAAAAAATACAATTAGGATTATACTTCGATGACAATTACTCATGACTGATATTCTAACAGCAAAATGTAAAAAGTGTCACCAAACCTCTAAATACTCAATGATTTTTTTTACAATTTCATACAACAAGAGGACCGATATACTTCCCAACCAACTGAATGAAGCAAAAACTTTTTTCTACACATAACCAGGAAATGGAACATGTTCAATATTATGTCAATCCTCATCAGGACCTGTTCGCTGCTTTTTCCATTTGTAAGCAGCTTCCAAAATTTTAAGCTTTGTAGCCACCTCCTCATCAGGGAAAATATAGTCAATAAATTCCTCAAATCTGCACAAATTCACCAATGTCAGAATGAACTTTTGAAGAAAGAATACAAGCTTAACAAAGATATTTTTTCCTCTAAAATGTGGAACATGGGATGTAATAAACATACCCAGCTTGGCTGCCGTCTTCGGTGGTGATAGCCCTCTTTCGTTTGACCTTCCTTGGTAACTTCTTTTGGACTATGCTAACATCCCCAATGTTCCCGAAGCTACTTTCTATGTTCAGCCACTCCTCCAAAAGCATAGCTCTCTCCTCCTTCAGTTCAGGTTCGTTTGTTCTAAAGTAGTCAAATGCTCTCTCAAAAACAGCTGGGACGCATATGTAAAACAACAAAAAGTCAGCACTTCAATCAATTATGAACTTTCAAAAATAGTGAAAATATCTTCTTTTATATACCTCGGGATCGTTGAAGACGCTTTTCATCTTGCTCACACGAGTCTTCATCATTTCTTTCTGTTATTTCAGAATCAATGTTTTGCTCATCCATGGTAGCAGAAGCCTCAAATTTTGCATAACTGATCCACACTTTCAGGTGCTTTGTTCGCTCCAGAAGTTTTTCATAGAGTTGTCTCGCATTCTCATATTCACAAAGTGATATTTCAAAATCTATATATGCCTGATAAGAAAGAAACGGGAGGGGAGAGAATTAAGCAACAGAGTGAGAACTCCTGAATTAGAAAATCTAGAAAGGGAAAAGACCAGTTTGCATGTACCACTTGAACATTTTCTGAAGCAAGATAAAGAAAAAAGATTTTATATAAAAATATCAAAGGTACACAGGATAGGACTTTTCTTTAATTTTGATACAGAATAATTATAGAGATTGAGAGGAAAAAACTCGAAAGGTTTTGCATCTTTCTTTTGACTGAAATATCAATTTGATTCATTTGCTACAATAGTAAACAAGTAGCAACCATGGTTTATCATCAAGATCCCAAGAAATGATAAACATATATCTGAACAGAAGATAAGGTGAAAGCTCATAGAGATATACCCATTTAAAAAAACTGAAAAAATGGGTTTTATTACATAACAATCAATCATGATTTGTTATCTAATGGCAGAGCCAGCACTTGAACAACACATCTCTGGTAAATGGAAATGGGATAATATTGTCTAGACATGCAAAAGGACTGTAGAGAGGTCACTACTCACTAGTCGTATGCTTAACCTTTAAAAATCCTACAACCGCCAAAATTAAGAAATATGTTTTTTTGTAGATTCCACCTGATTGTTGCTACCCGGTTGCATTAGCTTAAGTCGCAAATCCAACAAGGTAGTCTCCATTCCTCATGTAATTTTGATAATCTCTCTCATGTCAAAAGTTACTCTCACAGTTGGCCTAGGTAGTTGATACCATTTGTAGATGGTTAACATTAAACTAGTTGTGAATCTTTGGTAAATTCTTGGATCCTCTGCCAGATCTACCTAACCCCAAATTTGATGAGGTAAGCTGCACTTAACGACAACAATGAGGAACCAATTTCTAGTCTACCAGTGAATTTCATGAGAACAATTCGTGTCTTTTTCCGCAAATTTATGCAAGGTTTAGCATACAAGGAATAACCTTCTAGTACTTTTGCGATTTTATGGCATAATTTCTCCTCCAAAAATATGATTCCAAATTTGGTTAGTGGAGATCTCCATCAGCTGGATCACAATTTTCCATTTAGCTAGTAGTGGTTAACTATACTGGCACTTTCAAGTAGTGGACAAGTAAATATACTGTAAGCTGATAGACAAACAGTCTTAGAGATATGCCTGGTCTTGGAATAGAAGTTAATAAATGAATGTAACTCAATGCAAGGAATAAAAATAAAGAATATCCCAAAGAGACTATGGTAGCTTTCTTACAAGTAGATCAATCATCATATGCTATTCCAGTGCTAGAAATTAAAAATGGAATTACTGCATCTCTTTTTCGTTTATTATGAAAGAAAACATATGCTCATAGCTATAACAACTTGGCTTAAAGTTGTATAGCATACCTTCCACAACAGCTCTGGCATATCTAGAGCATCTTGTTGTATGGCAAGGTCAAATATAGCTCGAGCACGGTCCTTCTCGTTCAAAGACTTCTCTAACTCAGCAAACTTGCTCCAAGCATAACAGTTTGCAGGTGCCCATTCAAGATACTTTTGATAAAGTGTTCTACAGCGATCTATGTTTCCCAGCTGTAATTCTATTTCTATGTATTTTTTAAAAATCTGTAAACATCAAAACATAATGTTAGACAATAACACAAAACTTGTAAACATGCTCTGATAATAATCACAGACAAATACCTTGTCCTTCGGAGCCATTCCAATGGCATTGCCTAAGATTCGTCTAGCTGCTTGGAGATTCTTTTGTCGTATTTCAAACTGTGCAGCCATAAGCCACATCTTAGCAAATGAGAATTTCTTGTGTGGAATCAACTTAAGGCATTCCCTGCACAGCCAAAAAAAAAGGTATATACACAATCAAAATTTATTCTACCCAATTGTAGACTGTCCACTACCACTACATAATAAAGACCTAATGGGACTATCCGTGTATCAAAGAATAACATAACAGATTCATAATAAAATACATAAGTAACTTCATTTCAAGTCAGCATAAAGAAAGTTTCAAGGCTCAAGATTATGAAAACGAAGAACAAAGCGGTGGCATGATTGAGAACATCCGTTTCTAAAAGAAATGTAAGGGATGCAAAAGAGGCTAAATTGAACATGAGAAAGACCAAGTGATATGACCAAGATATTTGAATTGTATGCTGGCACTGGCAGGGGGGATTAAGTAGATGATTCCAGTTCTTTCAATAACATCAGCTCTGCTTAAAAACTAATCCTACGAATAAGCAATATGTACACCTACCTGTACACGTCCCTTGTTCTATCCATATCCTGCGCATCAAGTTCCTCGTACAGTGCATAGTTAATCCACAAGTAGATGTAGCGCTGCCAGTACCTCTTCTCCTCAGCTGGGGGCACATTGGAGATCGCTCTCTCGTACACCTCCCGGACCATCTCCTTGTTCCCGACACTCTCTTCCAGTCTTATGTAATCAAACCAGGAATCGTAGTTGAGCGGGTTCTTCCTGGCCTCGTCCTCGTACTGGAACCGTCTCTTTCCCACAATCGCATCCTCGATCTCCTCCCGGTCGCCATACTGCTTCTCGAACGCCACGTACTTCCTGTACAAATCCTCCGCCCGCCCCTTGGGTATGTGGTCTAAGGCGTATTTATATATACAACGAGCCCGCTCCGTCTCCTTGCACCGCTCCTCGAATTCCGCAAACGCGACGAACAGCTGCTCCGCCTCCTCGTCCTCCGACAAAATCTCCACAGCGCGCTCATAGCAAGAGCGCGCCCGGGCAACTTCCCCGTTCTTCATCTCGAATTTGGCGAACTTGATCCAGACGGAGACCCTGGGATGGCAGGCCACAAATCGCTCGTAGACGGCACGCGCCCGCTCGACCTCCCCGTACCGGAGCTCGAACTTGATGTAGGAGAGCCAGCCCTGCTGGTCCGGCTGCCACTCCATCCAGCGCTCGAAGATCTGCCGGGCGCCGGCGACATTGCTGAGCATCTCCTCCATGTGGATGTACTTGTACCAGAGCTGGTCGACGCGGGGGAGGAGGGCGACGGCGCGATCCCAGATGTTCCTGGCATGATTCACGAACCCGTTCTTCATCTCCACCTCGGCATACTTGAGCCAGAGGGTATGGCTGCGGTAGTCGACCTCCAGTGCACGCTCCCACACGGACCGCGCGCGCGCGAAGTCCTTCTGCGACTCCTCCCATTGGGCGTACTTGACCCAGACGCCGGTGTTCCAGCGCGCCCGGCGGATGAGGTCCTCGAACTCCTTCCGACGGCGGAGGCGGTAGTCAGAGAGCTCGGCGTGGTCGGTGATCTTCTGCTTCGGGGGGCGGATATCGGCCTCCTGGCGCTCCCTGGCCTCCCGGAGGATCTGCTCGGCGGTGATCTGGATGGGCGCCGGCGACTTGTTCTTGACCCTAGTAGGGCGGGGCAGCTTTACCTCGGTGTCCCGCCGGGTCAGGAACCCTAGGGACGGGTCGGCATCCCTGGCGGTGTTCGCCATGGCCACCGGGCGCAGCACCAGGTTAGGGTTTTCGGTGACCGGCGGAAATGGGGAAGAAGACGATGGGCGCGGATTCAGGTTTCTACGCTGCGTCCAGTTTGTATCCAAGTTAAAATTTATTATTTGGTCCCACTTAAGAGACTGAGGTAACCGATTTAGCGTCACAGAACCTATATTTTCTTCTATGTCCTTACCGCTCAAAATAAGCACCCGCTTAGATATTATACCACAGTGCTTCATTATCTGAATTTCTAAAAAAAATATGAAGAAAGTGCAGCCAATTTTTATATAGAACAATCTAGTTAGCTCCAACGTTTGTAAAACTGATTCGCACGTAACGGATCATATCGATCGTAGATTGATACGACTGATGCGTGATATGTAATCGATATAATACGTATATTTATTTTAATATTATATATTTTATTTTATATTTAATAAATTTGAATAGATAAACTGGTTGAGAGTGTGTTTTTCTCTCTATTGATCTAGATTCGAAAGGTAGCAATTGTTTAAAATTTTTATTTTTTAGGGTCAAAATAAAAGTTGATTATGAGATTAGAACTCTAAATCTCACGGTCACATGCATCACTCCCTAATTAATTAACTTATAAATCATTTTAACATATAAATTATTATAATAAATATTTATTATATAATTAATATATTATGATATAATATGATATAATGACGTATCATTCTTATCAATAAAATATCGATACAATCGAATTGTCAAATCTAGATTAGCTCCGATCCTACTTATACATCATTACTTTCTAATCTTTGATCAGAAATAAATAAAATAGAATAGGACACTCCAAATGTACCCAACGTGGTGGACCCACAATTTTGGGCAATCAATAATATTTGGTCTTTTTTCCCATTTTTGATAAGATGCAGGTTAAATCGAGGTCAACTTGATAAAGAAAAAGCGCTGGAAGTTGGACTTGCGTAAGAAATGTAATCGATACTCGCCGCTCAGGAAATAACATTAAATTGAATATTTTTATTTTTGAGTCATCATTAAATGATAATTTATGCATACTGCATGGGTGAGAATTCGATATTAGTTTGCATTTATACTTATAAGTTGGGTGAGAATTCGATATTAGTTTGCATTTATACTTATAAGTAGAGTTTGCTGTCTCGATCGATCCGTCTCGATCACGGGTTGAGACGGGTCGGGTCGGTCCTGACTCAGTACGTCTTGATCCATCTCGTTCCAAATGTGAATAAAAAAAGATTATATATATAATATATATAATAATAGAATAAAATAAAAAATATAATTTATACATATAATAAAATATTAAATTAATAGAGCGACCCGATGACGACTCACGACCCGGACGTCCCACCAACAGCCTGGCTCGGGTCGGATCGTGCGGGTCGTGGCAACCCGCACTGGATCGGCAAACCATACTTATAAGTCTACAAGACAAAAAAAAATTTTGTGTATGCATCCATATGAGATTATGAGGTAGAAACATCCAAGAGAAATTGTTGTACATGTCACTGTGGTTTGAAAAGACTCCGTGGATGTAGTGTCACACATATGTGTATATAAGATTTGACGATCCAGTCATACCGACTGTATCGATTATGATACGGTACGATATTATATAATATTATATCATAATATATCAATGATAAAGAATTATATAATAAACATTTGTTATAATAAAATATTGATATCATATTATGTGTAGTTGAGTTAGTTAAGGTGTTACGTGTTTAACCGTGACATGTTGGGTTTGAATCTCATAGTTGTGAGTTGCATTTAGATTTTTTTCTTAAAAATAATAAAAATTTCAAATTTAAAACCCATCGTGTGAGGGAGGATCATCCTTAACCAATTTATTTATCAAGATATATCAAATATAAAATAAAATATATAATATATGAATATGTACTGATTGCATATCACGCATTGATCATATCGATCTTTGAATGGTACAATTCGATACATGCGACTCATCTCACGCTAGATAAATTTGTAAAACCTTATGTGTATACATAGAGTACCTGACATTAATTATTATAAAATATATAGTTGGCTGCTCCTGCTTGACATGTTTCAAATGGAAGTATATAGATATATAGATTTCATGTTATTAAGTAACCGGAACTGAAGATGTCGTAATTTTGGGTACAGAAGACCGTAGGAGCCCGTCTCTGGAACCCTCAGTGTCCTCCCCCGAGCTCACCGGAACCCTAATCCCCCCCCTCCCTTCCCTCTTCCTCCTCCCTCCTCCCCGCTGCCCTCCGCCCAAGCCCTCCCTCCTCTCTCGTAACCCCTCTTCGATCCCCTGTCGGAGTGGCTCTGTCACCCCGGATCCTTCGGTGGGCAGGTCGTGTCCCACCGGAACCCTGGTCCCCCCCACCCGCCTTTCCCTCCCCTCCCCCCCTCAGCCCGTTCCCCCAGTCCCTCCCCCTTCGCGAGAGTCGACTGCCCACATTCCCCTTCCCCCCCTCCCCGACCTAGCCTCGGATCCCCCTCTTCCTCCTAAAACCAACCCCCCTTCCCTTTCCCCTCCCGCGCGTCCCCCTCCACCCGCACCCATTTGCCCCTGCTTTCCCCACTTTATAGCCCACCCCTCCACCCCCCACCTTCCCGCTCCTCCCTCTTTCCCCCACCCAGCTTACCCTCCAGTCCGCTCACTTGCTCACCCGCCCCGCCCCTGCCTCTTGCCGCCGGCCCTCCCAGTCACCCCTCTTCTCAGCTAATCCCCAGCCTCCCCCATGGCTGATAGCGAAGGAGAGCCTATGCAGGAAGACGATGAAACAATTAGAAGACGATTCAGACAGCTGATGGTCAGAGAGAAGCCTGCAGAGGTGGTCGATGTCCCAGAACCTCCCCAAGCCGGTCGTGATCGCTGGAAATGCTCCCTGGTGGTAAAGATCCTGTCAAAAACCAAAATTAGAGTAGCGTGCCTTAAAGAATGGATGGAAAATCTCTGAAAACCCAAAGGTGAGTGGCAACTCATCGATTACCCAAACGATTCCTATCTAGTCCGCTTCTCAGAGCCGCAAGAGGTCAATCTCATATGTAAAAGGTCACCCTGGTTTTTCAAGAAGGACATTATGCTCCTCGAGAGGGGGGAATCCTACATGCCACCATCTCAATACTCCCTCACCAAAGCCGATCTCTGGGTCCGCATTTTTGACCGGCCAGAGGAACTCCTCAACCCAGCATGTAGTGCCCCAGAATTTATGTAATAATTTCTGAGTTAATTATAGAACTTTATGGAATTTATAAGGGCTAAATAGATTAATAAAAGGATTATTGGATTAATAAGTCATTATAAGGCCCAATTATGTTAAATAATTAACCTAGCCTATTTAAATAAAATCCAAAAGATTTAAGGACCAAGCCCATTAAGTTTGGCCCATATTCTAGAAGGTTATTTAGCCTATTTACATATTTTAAGGATAAATACCATTTTATGGATAATAATATGGATAATTAACAAAAGAGTTTGATTGATGTTGAACTCTGTGCACGTTGGATATAGCGGTCTATCGTGCGACCGCCACAGCCATATAATGCACCAGTCTTGATACGTTACATTCTGTCAGTTCCGTGAAAGAAAGAACGAGCAAAAAGATTAGAACTTTGAGATCTTATCTACAAGAGATCGACTTGGGAGAGTTTATAACATTACTAAGGACTCTTAGGGATTAGGTTCTGGCAAATTAAGGACTCTAGAATCGATCTAATCTTCAAGACCCTATAAATAGGACCTAGTTCTGAACTGAGCGACCCTTACTTTTGGCTCGTGAAGAATCAAGGTAAGGAGATAGAATTTCGGATAAGTTCTTTAGAAGATTTTGTTTAGTATACTTTACACTAATAGTTCTCCAAATTTCGTGTTAGGAGATCGAGCAACCAAGGAGATTGAAGCTTCCAAAGTTACTGGATCGACCATAATTACCCAGGAATCTGAACGAAAGTCCTCTGAAGATCAAGAGATTAGGACGTCTAAACGAGTTAATTAGAATTCAATCCTTTAGAACTTTTCGATCACCTTAGTTTCATCTACGTACCCTCAAAATTTCACATCTTCAGGTCAAGAGGCTGAGGAGCTAGAGCAGCGTGAAGTTGCTGGAAACTCACTGGAAAGGGAGAACTAGGGCACGTCTTTCAGACTCAAATTAGAAGTTTAAAGCTCAGATAAAAGGGTAGGTTATCTCATGATTGGCAAAAACATCTTGTTAGGGATAAAAGCCCTCTGATTGTACTTGATTTCATGCATTATAGACTATGAATTCCATGTTTTAGTGGGTTCATGCATACATACATATTCTTAGCCCTAATCAAAGATCAAAGATATTATCTTGTCAATTCACTGCAACCTATGCATCTAGATGACCTTTACTTCATTTTGTCATGATTGGGGTAGTTAAATCTTTTCAAAACATGACATGGTTTCAAATCACAGTCTTTTAATTTCTTTGTACTGTTAGCATGGACTCTGACACATCAAGGTAAGACCGTCACAGTGATCTAACGGCCTTACGATAAGCCGTCACACCCTCTACTGCATCTTAATTACTCTGTTGTCTCTGACGCACCTTAACAGGAGCGTTACATTACTGTAACGACCTCACGATAAACCGTCACAGTTACTGTGACGCACCCATTCTAGACAGTCAGGTTAACTGTAGACAGAATAGGAAACTAGTTAATTTAACTTATAAATAAGCCTAGTTATCTAAGTTTTGACCTAATTTCATGTCTTTAAGATTATCTACTGATTCATGATAGAAATTGCATAATTAAGGTATCTTAAGTTATTTTAAGTTATGTTAATTTCATGTGCCAAAATTCTATAGTTTTGTATCTAAATCATGATTTTCCAAATATGTATTGACGGAGTTTTATCATGATTTCCTATTGTTACACATCCTCTCTGTCAATAGAGTCATTTCTCTAAGTACATGGCATATATTCGTGTATATGTCCATTAGTTCACTTTGCACTATAGGAACATTATTCTTGGACACGAGGACCTCTCTATTGGATATTCCTTCCAATGGACTAGGAAATCTTGTTTCAAGGCCTCCATAACTCTCTGCGAGCCTGGGATTCCCACTAGGACGCCGAGTTGGTTGTACCATTAAAACCAATTGATTAGATTACACTATCGATGTTTCTGGTTATCAGTAGTGTAACAGATCTATATTGGACCGTCAGGCACATGTAACGGCCCAATATACGACCGTCACATCCAACTGAGTCTGATTTCTTAGTTCTGGATTCAGACTAATGTAACGGCCCAAGACTGGAGCGTCACATCATGTAACGGCCCAGTACACGACCGTCACACTGCTTGAGTATTTTAACCCGAGATTTGACCAAGGGTTGATATTTCAAGGTTTCTAGATGAACTCTTGATGATCTAGAACTTATCATATTGACCAAGAAACCTAATATAATGAATGGAAGATAAAGAACGTACCGTTATGCTGCCGATTTATTTCCATAAGCATAACATAGTATAAGTCATTCTTGATTTCTCATGATTCTTATTAAAGCATTCATTCATTGAATTATTGTTATCAAGAGCTTGTTGGAATTGTACATTCTTGGCCATACTTTATTGTTACATGCGTGGAAAAAGCTTGATTTATACTTGAAGATGCGATCGAGCACTGATTGTGTTCAAGGGCTCTATGCTAGTCCCCTCGGCTGATTGTCGGAAACATACTATTATAAACCATGGGGTATGATGCTACTAGCGTCGCATTGCGCTGGGAGTACTTTCTTTATAAATAAGTGAAAATCCACAACACAATACATCATGATTGATACTTGACTTTCTTGATATTCCACAGAAATTCACGAAGTACTTGCTCATAAGCAAAAGATACTGGAGTGATGATTATGTGGCTTGCTAGTACATTCTCGTTACATTCTTGTTCATGAAAGGCCATATCATGTTCTTATAACATTCTTGCTAGTTCATACTTGCTCTCATTCTATCTTACATACTTTGGTTTAATCGCATGATTGATCGCATTCGCATGATTTTACCTTATTTCTCTAGAGCAAAAATGTTAATTACTTTAATGATGCCTTCATGTTGATGCGAAGATACCTACTGGGCAAGTGTGCTCATTACCTATTTCCATTCTTTTTCAGGAAATAGAAGTGAGTCGGGTTCGGATTCGGAATGTTCAAGTAGCGGATCCGAGAGTGAATAAAGAATGAGCGAAGACTTAGGAAGTTTACATTGTTTAGATCGAGTCTATGTAATTTCTTATTTCTTGAGTCTAGTATGATGGAAGTTGAATTAGTGGTTGTATTCGAATAGTGGATTTGATTATTAATGAAAGTTGAAGTTGAGTAAATATTGTGCGGTTACATTCTTATGTGTGATTGCCTTGTGCTCTAATCGTTCTTTCTTACAAGAGGCTTATCATGCCGACTGTTCGCGTTCCTAGAGCGAGTCTTTCGCTGTAATAAAGGCTCATGACGTGACAGTTAAGTTGGTATCAGAGCCTAAGTCTCAGGACTTAGGGAGAAGAGTTATGTCATAGGATAAGTCCAAGGTTTAAGGACCCCTACCTATGAACTAAGGAAGAAATTTTCACACCCATGTGAGAATTGGGTAGAGCCCGGGATAAGATAGTTAATTAACTTTAAGATTGATTTTCCTTCCAATTCCACGAGAAATAACAAGTTGTTATTTTTCTCTCAGGTACCCTATTATTACCATGGCTCATCGCGTAGATTGGAATGGTATGCAACAAACTGTTGCTGGCCTCACTCAGGCATTACAAACCATGGCACAAGCTGGCGCAGGAGCAAGGGCTGGTTATTTACATCGTAACTTTCGGAGCTTAAACCCTCCGCGTTTCTATGGTTCTTCTAATCCGGACGAAGCGGAGAGCTGGATAGACGAAATGAATCGTATCTTTGACGTTATCCAATGCACCGATCAAGAGAAGGTGCGTCTCGTAACCTTCCAACTCAACAAAGATGCCCGTACATGGTGGAAGTCGGTTCCGGCACCTCCGGCCGATGCACCTCATACATGGGATGGTTTTCTTACTCTATTCCGTGCCAAGTACTTTTCTGAGCACGTAAAGGAACGAAAGGCTATGGAGTTCGCCTCTCTTCGGCAAGGAATGATGACGGTTGCCGAATATGAACTGTAATTCTCAAGGCTTGCACCTTACGCACCGCATCTTATCAGCACCGATTTATTGAAGGCTAATCGGTTCATGGACGGGTTACGGCCCGGTTTCATTCAGCAACTCGGGACCCAAAACATCCGTACTTATGCGGAAATGGTTCAACGAGCGTATTTGTGTGAAAGGACCTTAGAGAAGGTCGAGAAATTAAAAGGGAAAGGAGAAGAGTCTAGCCGACGCTCAGATCGACATTACAAGAAAGAAAAGTTCAGCATCACGGAGCCCTACAAGAGCCGTGATAGTAAGAAAAGATTCAGGAATGGGAATGGTGGAAGTTCCCATAAGTAAAAGAAAGTCAAGGAGGAGAAGGAGCAGGTCGCCACGGCTTGCACATTTTGTGAAAAATTCAGCCATTCGGATGAGGAGTGTTGGAAGCGCCTCGACGCTTGTTTACGTTGTGGAAGCAGGGAGCATCGCGTGCCAGATTGCCCCCTTATGAAGGGACCAATCGTCTGATGGAGGACGTAGGAGGCAGGCTCGCCTCAATGCCGTCTTAGAAGAAGAGGAAGCGCCCATGGATGGTGGGCTTATGGAAGGTACTCTTCAAATTTGTTCTCATCCTGCATTTGTGCTATTTGACACTGGTGCCTCTCATTCTTTTATCTCCACTACTTTTGCAAAAATATTATCAATTGCATCAGTTCCCCTACCTTCAGATCTTGCTATTACCACACCCTTAGGTTCTGGAATAAAGTTTACCGACTATTATCCTGATAGCGAAGTGATAGTAGAAGGTCACAATCTCCCCGCAAACTTAGTATGCCTTGACATGAAAGGTTATGATGCCATTTTAGGGGTAGATTGGCTTGTAGATCATGATGCTTATATCAATTAACGAAATAGGATTATATCCTTTCGAAAGCCCAGTCTTCCAAGATTCTATTTTCTTGACATCAAGTATAAGAAGCATCCTACTATTATATCTTCTCTTTATGCTTGCAAACTTATCTCACAAGGATGTGAAGCATTTCTTGCTTCTGTCATTATTATCGAATCCAAGAAGATTATCTTAGCAGACATTCCTATTGTAAGTGAGTTCCCCGATGTGTTCCCGTCCGAATTTCCCAGTTTACCACCCGAGAGGGAAGTGAACTTCACTATTGAACTCATTCCAAGAGCAGCACCTGTTTCTATAGCCCCTTACAGGATGTCCCCCACAGAACTCAAGGAATTAAAAAGGCAGTTGTAGGAATTACTAGACAAAGGCTTCATCAGACCTAGCACATCCCCTTGGGGTGCGCCGGTTCTATTTGTCAAGAAAAAGGATGGTTCTCTCAGGCTATGCATCGATTACCGACGACTGAATCAACTCACAATTAAAAATAAGTATCCGTTGCCGCGTATTGATGAGCTCTTCGATCAGTTTTCCGGAGTAGAATATTTTTTCTAAGATAGACCTCAGATCAGGTTATCGTCAGCTTAGAATTAAAGAAGAAGACATTTATAAATCAAGTTTTCGAAGTCGTTATGGTCACTATGAATTCGTGGTAATGCCATTCGGATTAACTAATGCCCCGGCAGTATTATTACAACTTATGAACAGTGTCTTCTAGCCATAGCTGGACTAGTTTATCGTCGTCTTCATTGATGATATCTTGATATATTCCAAGACAAAGGAGGAACATGAAGAACATTTGAAAATAACTTTGCAAACACTTAAAGAACATAAACTATATGCCAAGCTAAATAAATGCGAATTCTGGCTCAATGAAGTTTCATTCCTAGGCCACATTATTTCAAAAGAAGGTATTGCGGTGGATCCTTCTAAAGTCAAAGCTGTCAGAAAATTGGAGCCAACCAACGACTGTATCAGAAGTAAGAAACTTTCTGGGTCTAGCTGATTATTATAGGAGATTCATTAAAGATTTTTCAAAGATTGCAATTCCTTTAACTAGACTGACGAGAAAAAAAAATCCTTTTGTCTGGTCAGAGGAATGTGAGGAGAGTTTCCAAACTCTTAAAAATCATCTTACTACAGCTCATATTCTAACACTACCGATGGAAGGTGGTGGATTCGAAGTATACACGGATGCATCAGGTATTGGCTTAGGGTGTGTCCTCATGCAAAATGGAAGTGTAATCTGTTATTCTTCAAGACAATTGAAGCATCACGAGGAAAATTATCCTGTACATGATTTGGAATTAGCAGCTGTCATTTTCGCCTTGAAAATTTTACGTCATTATCTCTATGGAGAAAAGTTTACGGTCTACTCGGACCACAAAAGCTTGAAATACTTATTTTCTCAAAAAGAGCTAAATATGAGGCAGAGAAGATGGTTGAATATCTCAAGGATTTTGATTTTTCTATTCAATATCATCCTGCAAGGCTAATGCTGTTGCGGATGCACTCAGCAGAAAACCAATGGGTATGCTATCAAGTCTTATGATTAGTATGACTAATCTTATTCTCAATTTGCTCAGTTGAACTTAGATATTGACAGGAAGGAAGAAGATTGCTTCATGGCTAATATCCGAGCTCAACCTACCTTAATAGAGGATCTAGTCAAGTTACAAAATGATGATCTCGTGTTACTAGAAATTAAGGTTAATATTGAACAACGGTCGGATTTCTCTATTACGGAGGATGGAAGATTGCTATTCAAGGGCCGAGTGTGTGTACCGGATCATGAGGATACGAAGAAATTGATTCTAGAAGAAGCACATAAATCCAGGTATACCATTCACCCAAGTAGTACAAAACTGTATCAGGATCTCAAAAGAAACTTCTGGTGGCCCAACATGAAGAGAAAAATAGTTGATTTCGTGTTTCGCTGTCTCACTTGTCAACAAGTAAAGACAGAGTATTTGAGACCCGCAGGTAAACTGCATCTCTTGAATATTATCGAATGGAAGTGGGAGAGTATAGGGATGGATTTCATTATGGGGTTACCTAAGACAAGAGGTGGACACGATAGTATATGGGTAATCATAGACTGATTAACTAAATCTGCACATTTCATACCAATCAAAAGTCGATGGTCTGTGGATATCCTAGCAGCATTATACATAAGGGAAATTGTTAAATTACATGGTGTCCCAGTCACTATTATATCTGATAGAGATCCTCGATTCACATCACAATTTTGGAAGGGTCTACAACAGTCACTAGGGACTAGATTGAATTTCAGCACAGCCTTTCATCCACAAACTGATGGTCAGACAGAAAGAACGAATCAGGTGGTAGAAGACATGCTCAGGGCTTGTGTTATTGATTTTGGAGGTAGTTGGCATGATCACTTGCCTCTGGTAGAATTTGCATATAACAACAGTTACCAGGCCAGCATACAAATGGCACCTTTTGAAGCTCTATATGGAAAAAGTTGTCGATCACCAATATGTTGGAGTGAAATAGGGGAAAGACAATTCCTAGGCCCCGATATTATCAGAGATTCTACAGAGAAGATCAAGTTTATTCAAGAGAGCATAAAGATGGCACAAGATAGGTAAAAGTCTTACGCTGATAATCGTAGACACGACTTGGAATTTCAAGTAGGAGACCATGTGTATCTCAAGGTTTCTCCAGGTCGTGGTATTAGGAGATTTGACATTAAGGGAAAACTAACTCCAATGTTCATTGGTCCGTTTGAAATTCTCGAAAGGGTCGGTGAAGTAGCTTATAGACTGGCTTTACCCCCACAATTAGCAAAGAGTTCATGACGCATTTCACGTCTCTATGCTAAAGAAATATGTATATGATCCTGACCATATTATCACTTATGACAATCTGGAGATTCAGAAGGATATGACGTACGAGCAAACGCCAATAAAGATTCTGGAACGGGAAGTGCGTCAATTAAGAAATAAAGTTATTCCTATGGTCAAGATTCAATGGAAGAAAACATTGCCATATGAAGCAACATGGGAAATCGAAGAAGCCATGCGAAAAAGATTTTCAGAATTATTCAACTGTAAGTTCTCCATAATCCATGTATTGAATTTGGGGACCAAATTCTTCTAAGTGGGGGAGGGTGTAGTGCCTCAGAATTTATGTAATAATTTCTGAGTTATTTATAGAACTTTCTGGAATTTATAAGGGCTAAATAGATTAATAAAAGAATTATTGGATTAATAAGTCATTATAAGGTCCAATTATGTTAAATAATTAACGTAGCCTATTTAAATAAAATCTAAAAGATTTAAGGACCAAACCTATTAAGTTTGGCCCATATTCTAAAAGGTTATTTAGCCTATTTACGTATTTTAAGGATAAATACCATTTTTATAGATAATAATATGGATAATTAACAAAAGAGTTTGATTGATGTTGAACTCTGTGCACGTTGGATGTAACGGTCTATCGTGCGACCGCCACAGCCATGTAACGCACCAGTCTTGATGCGTTACATTCTGTCAGTTCCGTGAAAGAAAGAACGAGCAAAAAGATTAGAACTTTGAGATCTTATCTACAAGAGATCGACTTGGGAGAGTTTATAACATTACTAAGGACTCGTAGGGATTAGGATCTGGCAAATTAAGGACTCTAGAATCGATCTAATCTTCAAGACCCTATAAATAGGACCTAGTTCTGAACTGAGCGACCCTTACTTTTGGCTCGTGAAGAACCAATGTAATGAGATAGAATTTTAGGTAAGTTCTTTAGAAGATTTTATTTAGTATACTTTAGACTAATAGTTCTCCAAATTTCGTCCTAGGAGATCGAGCAACCAAGGAGATTGAAGCTTACAAAGTTGCTGGATCGACCATAATTACCCAGGAATTTGAACGAAAGTCCTCTGAAGATCAAGAGATTAGGACGTCTAAACGAGGTAATTAGAATTCAATCCTTTAGAACTTTTCGATCACCTTAGTTTCATCTACGTACCCTCAAAATTTCACATCCTTAGGTCAAGAGGCTGAGGAGCTAGAGCAGCGTGAAGTTGCTGGAAACTCACTGGAAAGGGAGAACTAAGGCACGTCTTTCAGACTTAAATTAGAAGGTTAAAGTTCAGATAAAAGGGTAGGTTATCTCATGATTGGCAAAAATATCTTGTTAGGGATAAAAGCCCTCTGATTGTGTTTGATTTCATGCATTATAGACTATGAATTTCATGTTTTAGTGGGTTCATGCATACATACATATTCTTAGCCATAATCAAAGATCAAAGATATTATCTTGTCAATTCACTATGCATCTAGATGACCTTTACTTCGTTTTGTCATGATTGGGGTAGTTAAATCTTTTCAAAATATGACATGGTTTCAAATCACAGTCTTTTAATTTCTTTATACTGTTAGCAGGGACTCTGACGCATCAAGGTAAGATCGTCACAGTGATCTAACGGCCTTACGATAATCCGTCACACCCTCTACTGCATCTTAATTCTCTGACGCACCTTAAAAGGAGCGTTACATTACTATAACGGCCTCACGATAAACCGTCACAGTTACTATGACGCACCCATTCTAGACCGTCAAGTTAACTGTAGACAGAATAGGAAACTAGTTAATTTAACTTATAAATAAGCCTAGTTATCTAAGTTTTGACCTGATTTCATGTCTTTAAGATTATCTACTGATTCATGATAGAAATTGCATAATTAATGTATCTTAAGTTATTTTAAGTTATGTTAATTTCATGTGCCAAAATTCTATAGTTTTGTATCTAAATCATGATTTTTCAAAAATGTATTGACGGAGTTTTATCATGATTTCTTAATGTTACACATCCTCTCTATCAATAGAATCATTTCTCTAAGTTCATGGCATATATTCAGGTATATGTCCATTAGTTCACTTTGCACTATAGGAACATTATTCTTGGACATGAGGACCTCTCTATTGGATATTCCTTCCAATGGACTAGGAAATCTTGTTTCAAGACCTCCGTAATTCTCTGCGAGCCTGGGATTCCCACTAGGACGCCGAGTTGGTTGTACCATTAAAATCAATTGATTAGATTACACTATTGATGTTTCTGATTATCAGTAGTGTAACGGATCTATATTGGACCATCAGGCACATGTAACGGCCCAATATACGACCGTCACATCCAACTGAGTCCGATTTCTTGGTTCTGGATTTAGACTAATGTAACGGCCCAAGACTGGAGCGTCACATCATGTAACGGCCCAGTACACGACCGTCACACTGCTTGAGTATTTTAACCCGAGGTTTGACCAAGGGTTGATATTCCAAGGTTTCTAGATGGACTCTTGATGATCTAGAGCTTATCATATTGATCGAGAAACCTAATATAATGAGTGGAAGATAAAAAACGTACCGTTATGCTGTCGATTTATTTCCATAAGCATAACATAGTATAAGTCATTCTTGATTTCTCATGATTCTTATTAAAGCATTCATTCATTGAATTATTATTATCAAGAGTTTGTTGGAATTATACATTCTTGGTCATACTTTATTGTTACATGTGTGGAAAAAGCTTGATTTATACTTGAAGATGTGATCGATCACTGATTGTGTTCAAGGGCTCTATGCTAGTCCCCTCGGCTGATTGTCCGAAACACACTATTATAAACCATGGGGTATGATGCTACTGGCGTCGCATTACGCTGGGAGTACTTTCTTTATAAATAAGTGAAAGTCCACAACACGATACATCATGATTGATACTTATACATGACTTTCTTGATATTCCACAGAAATTCGTGAAGTACTTGCTCATAAGCCAAAGATACTGGAGTGATGATTATGTGGCTTGTTAGTACATTCTCGTTACATTCTTGTTCATGAAAGGCCATATCATGTTCTTATAACATTCTTGCTAGTTCATACTTGCTCTCATTCTATCTCACATACTTTGGTTTAATCGCATGATTGATCGCATTTGCATGATTTTACCTTATTTCTCTAGAGCAAAAATGTTAATTACTTTAATGATGCCTTCATGTTGATGCGAAGATACCTACTGGGCAAGTGTGCTCATTACCTATTTCCATTCTTTTTCAGGAAATGGAAGTGAGTCGGGTTTGGATTTGGAATGTTCAAGTAGCGGATCCGAGAGTGAATAAAGAATGAGCAAAGACTTAGGAAGTTTACATTGTTTAGATCGAGTCTAAGTAATTTCTTATTTCCTGAGTCTAGCATGATGGAAGTTGAATTAGTGGTTGTATTCGAATAGTGGATTTGATTATTAATGAAAATTAAAGTTGAGTAAATATTATGCGATTGCATTCTTATGTGTGATTACCTTGTGGTCTGATCATTCTTACTTGCAAGAGGCTTACCATGCCGGCTGTTCGCGTTCCTCGAGCGAGTCTTCCGCTGTAATAAAGGCTCGGGGCGTGACACAGCATCAGTCAAAATGCTAGCGGATCAGCTGGGGGAGCCCTACGCCCCTGTTCATAGAGAGATTTCCTCTTGGGGTTGGTTCACTCGCATCAAAGTTTCCGTCAGCATCAACAAGCCCCTCAAGACAAGCATTCAAGCCAGGCTCCCGGGGAACTCCATTCGATCCTTCCAAGTGGCATATGAGAGGCTACCTTGGTTCTGCCACTTCTGCGGCTGTATGGACCACGACTCCGAAGGGTGCAAAGAACTGGCGGAACTGAAGAAGCACATCAAACAGTCCTACTCTCCCCAGCTAAGACGGGAATTGATAGAGATGATCGAATTCGAGTATGGTGACTGGCTGAGAGTCGGTTCCTCCTCCCCCACCCACAGTCTGTGAGATCCCATCAAGAACCGGACCCCTTCCCCACAATGCAGCAGGGGCGCAAGCAACTCCACAGAGGGCATTTTGGAATCTACAGAAGTCCGCCCAACTCCCCGATGCCAGAGAGCTCCTTTCCAAGACGACCCCTCTTCCAAGACGACCCCTCTTCCGAACAGAGCCTAGCCCACTCTACAGAACCACCCCAACCCATCACCCACCCAACTCCCTCTTATGTACCCCCTCCTCCGAAGACAAATACCAGCTACATCTCTAACCAATCAACCCAAGCTAACCCCACCCCCACAGCCCCTGCACCCACTACCAAACTACCCACCACAACCAATCAGAGCGTCCCTACTCACCCCCCACCCTCCCTTCCAGACACTCCCCCCCCGGACCCTCATTCTGTTAGGCCCCCCCGAACAAGCCCCACCTCCCCCTCCCACCCCCCTTCCGGGAACCTTCCCCCACCCTGTAATCACTCCCACCACCTCCTTTCCAATCCCCAACCAAGGGAAAAGGAAAGCCAACCCTGCCCTTGACCCTCCTCAAGAGAACTCACCAAAAAAAGCCAAAGTCGACTCCCCCATCCCCCCCCCCCACCTACCCTTCCACCCAGGGAATTACCCTCCTGACCCCCTCCCCAAAACTAGACCCAAAAACCCAAAGAAAGCTGCCCATTCAAAACAGCCTCCCCCAGAGCAGAACCCTACTACTCCCACAGACCAGTCCAAATCCAAGGTTCCAGCGGCTGACCTCAACCAGCCGCCAAGTCCCAAATGAAGATCCTCTCCTGGAATTGTAGGGGAGTGGGTGGGCCCTCTACAATTCCTTACCACCACCAAATAACTCACTCCATCAAACCCGATATCTTCTTCCTATCCGAAACCAAAGCCTCCCCGTCCACCAGTCACTCCTTTTTTGCTACCAAAAGCCACATGTCCTACCACTATGTTGATCCCGAAGGCAGAGCTGGAGGCCTCTGGGTGTGGTGGACACCCAACACCCAAGCTCAGGTGATTCAAGCTACTGCTCACTGGATCTCCCTGGAGGTTGCATACCCTCCCCAGTCACCCCGGAGGCTCATATGTGTGTACACCCCTGCAAGGAAATCACACAGACATGTTTTTTTGGAAAGAATTAACTGCCCTTGTCAACTCTCAAAATAGCCCCACCCTGCTCACGGGTGACATGAATGCCATCCTGAGGCCGAGTGATAAAGTGGGAGGTTCCTCTGTCAGCCCCCAATAGGTCAGAGACTTTCACAATTTCACTCTTGATGTCGGCCTGTTGGACTTGGGTTTCGATGGACCAACATACACCTGGACTAACCGAAGAATGGCAAGATGGCACATTAGAGAAAGGCTTGACAGGTCAATGGCTAATGTCGAGTGGAGGATGCTATTCCCGTAGGGAACCGTCCACCACCTCCCCCGGATAGCCAGCGACCACAACCCCATCTACACTTGAAGAGGCGAAATCTCGCGCTGTTCCTGAGCGGGCTGATAATCACCAGATTGTGATCTGCAAGATAGGGAAACAGATCAGAGGACCCAGGGGTAGTCCCTGGGGCAAACCCTCTGATGCTTAAGTCAGTAGAGCTATGGCGGGAGCAGTAATGGGGAGGGGCTAGTTTGTGCGCGAGATCCCTCTCCACCGAAGGGGTGAAGCGGTTCGTGCTCAGGAGTTTAGGGTGTATGATGGCCTTTTTGGCTTACCTTTCACCGGAGGGTGTCCCTGGTTTAAATAGTGTGCCGTCCCCATGAGTCCTGCAAGCCGAGGGGTTTCAGGTAGAGGTTACGTCCTCATCGTGGGCTTTTATTACCTTATCGTGGGAGCGTTATCCTCGCGGGGAAGAAGAAGTCCCCTGTCTTCCCGGCTTCTTGCCTGTTGCGGACTCTTAACTGCTGCAAAGATAAGTATTCGTCGGTCGTTCCGAGCTTTGGAGAGGCCGGCCCTATCCGGGCGGTAGGCTTAGCTCGGTAAAAGATGGGTCGGATAGGCCGGCTTATGCCTTCTTCTCCCAGGCGGAGGAATGGCTCGGGCGCGGACCTTCCAGTGACCTGACCGATGCTCGGGCCCTCCGAGCCTTGAGGCCGCCTAGGAGGGTTAGTTCCTCGAGCGCTGTAAATTGGGCTTTCTCCCCTAAGTGGGCCTTGTAGGCTGTCACTTGGGTGAGCTTGGCCTCATTGGGCCCTGCCGGGCCTAGTTGGACTGCTCCATTGGGCTTGCAGAAATCCCCCTCTCCACTTGTCCCCCTCCTACTCCCGAGCCAAATGAGGCTCAGTTGAGTAGTGTTTAAGGGCGTCGGACCGGCGTGGCTCAGGTGGGTGGAGATCTGACGGTGTTAAGTAGCCACGTGCCGTGGTCACCTGGGCCCGTAGTAATAATGATCATGACAGATTTGAAATGAAGGGGCCCCCTTTTTCTAGGAGGTCGGAACGGTGCGCCGCCTTCCGCGAGGGTTTATAGGCGTTGGGCGCTGTTTTGTCATTCCAGACTCTCTAGGGTTTTGGCCTTCCTTCGCTTCTTTTCTTTTTGGGGCTCCTTGATGCGCCGTGAGATCTCAGCGGAGGAGCGAAGCCTTGCGGCGGCGTTTGAGGAGTTGGAGAGGATAACCACGGAGGCGGTCCGGCAGCTTCCTTCTCCCCCGGAGTCTTCGAGGTCTTGTGAGGGCTCTTCTTCCGGTTCCTCCTAGAAACTCATGGCGGACCAGCGCTCGGGAGATGAGTTGGAGGTGAGGGCGCCAGTCCCTAACTGCAGCGAGCTGGGGGAAGCCGAGGTGAAGAAGCTGGAGCACCAGTTTCGGTTGCCTTATAAGTACAGTTTCGTCGCTGCTGCTCCATACAAGACGAGTCTGGATGACCGCATGGGCCATATCTGCTCCTTTCTTCTGGCTTGGTTTCGCCTCCCCTTTGAGCCTTTCGTTCTTAAGCTCCTTAATTTTTCAAGTTGGCGCCTATTCAGTTGGTGGCCAACTCGTATCTCCTTCTTTCTGCTTTTCGAATCCTCTGCCGTCAGTGCGAGGTTCACCCTTCCTTGGATCTTTTTCATTATTTCTTTGAGTTGAAGGCGCACCCGTCGGTGGGGAAAGGCTTCTATTACATTCAGGCGAGGAGGAACAAGAGTTGCATTTCGCTAGCGGCGAAGGATTCCTCGCATAAAGGGTGGAAGACCCAATTTTTCTAGGTGAAGATGGAATCGGTGGAGGACACCTGGAGGTGTGAGGTGATGCCCAACTTCCACCCGAACATCCCTCCCCGCCAGGAGGAGTTTCCTTCAGATGTGGAGGAGCACGCCGCTCGCCTGCTGAAGAATTGCCGGTCCACCGAGGAGCTGGTGACGCCGGAGAATGTCGAGCAATGTCTTCTTACGCGGCTGAAGCCGTCAGGTATCACCGCTCGAATTTCTCTCCGGGGGTGAGGGTCATCTTTCTTTTTCCTGACCATGCCTTCTTCTTTGCTGTAGACACTAGGCGGGAGCCTCTAGAGGAGGCTGCTGAGGTCATCGATCTCGGAGATGACTCGGCGGCTGATGAGCCTGACGCTCCTGTGGGTCGCTCCCAAGCCTGGGACAAGGGCAAGGGGGCGACTTCCGAGGAAACTTTCCGGCCGGGCGGTGCAAAGCGCAAGGATCCCCTGGAGGGAAGGTTGCGGGAAGCCGCGAAGGCCAAGAAGCGGGCCAAGAAGCCGGTCTTCTCACCACTGCCGGGGGCGACTCTAGCTCGGCGGCGCTCCCCTCTCAGGGGCAAGATAGGGCCGACCCTGCCAGGCTGGCTCCCCCATCCACCGGGCGAGAGGGGGCCGAGGAGACCAGGGGCCCCTTATAGGGTGGTGATGGCGGGTCGGCTCTCCCCTCGGTGGGGACAGAGGGGGCCGGAGTCGAAGCAGCCGATGCCGAGACCGGGGGACCGGTCGAGGTCGGTGATGTCTCGGGCGGCGAAGCGCGGGCCGAGACAGTTGAGGTTGGGGGTTCGCCTGTGAGGGCGTCGCAACCCCAAGCGCCGGTGGTGTCCGGAGCGATCGGGCTGGCTGCGCCGGTCGAGGTTGGGGGTTCGCCTACGGAGGCGTCGTAACCCCAACCGACCGTGGTGCGCGGGACGGTGGACCCTGCAACCCGAGCTGAATCTTCCGACGCGGCACTCGGCGCGGAGCGGATTCCTATGCCTGAGGCCTTGGAGAGGCTCGGAATCTCGAGCAATCTGTATCGGCTCTGCTGCGAGGTGTCCGCGAGGATGAAAAGAGGAGATAGGCGCCATTCTCCTTCCGGGGTCCTCGACGTCATCATGGAGGGCGGCTTGATCATGGCCCAGATGGGGGCCACCATGGCGGAGACCTACGCCCGGACGGAGTCAGAGCGGGCGAATCTCGCCTGGACTCTCGGAGGGTGCGAGAGGAAGCTAGCCCGACTCACTGAGGCGCACGAGGGGCTTCAACGGGATTTCTCCGCCATCAGGGACTTGGCGCGGTCGAGCCGGTTGGAAGCCAGAGCGCTGACCGAGTAGCTGGCCAAGGCTCGGGAGTCGCTCGAGAGAAAGGACAAACTCCTTGAGGAGGTGCGCCTTCGCCATCTCGAGTTGGATGGCCATTGGGAGGCGGAGCGTGCCGAGCTGCGGGATCGGGCGGAAGCAGCCGAGCGCCTCCGTTCGGAGGCCCAGGCGGACCGAGCTGAGGCGGAGAAGCGATCGGTCGGGGCCGAGGAGCGGGCGGCCGAGGCCGAACGGAAGTCGATCGAGCTCGAGGAGCGGGCGACCGAGGCAGAGCGAAAGTCGGCCGAACTTGCTGAAAGGATGGGGCAAGTCGGGGCGGAGGCGATCGAGCAGTACAGGGGCTCAGAGGCCTATCGAGCCGACCTTCAGGAAGCCGCCCTTCCCTACTATGAGATAGCACTTCACCGAGGCGCCCACAAGGAGTTCAAGCAGGGTTATCGTCGGGCAGTGGACTACGCCGACGAGCAAGACTCTGGGGTTGATTTTCCCTCGGGCCAGCAATATGACTCGAATGAGTCGGCTTCTAGCTCCTCTGCGTCGAGCGGGGAAGATCCAGAGGGTTCTCCTCCGGTGGGGTCACCAACTCCGGATGCCTCGGGAGGGCTCGCGACCGGGGTAGTTCTCGCACAGGCGAGGTCAGTGCCTGGGTCGGCTGTCACCGAGGGTGCCGGGGGCGACTCACTCACTCCCGCCATTCCCGAGCTTCAAAGTGGGCCCGAGGCCTGATGTATTTTACCTTGTTTTGCTTTTTTCTCTGTTTGTCTCTTGTCCTTTTCTGAAAAAAAGGAAATATTTTCTTTTTATAATGCAATAAATGACTTACTTGCCTTTTGCGTTCCTTGCCGTGATTTGGTTAGCGTATCTGAAGTAGTTGGAAAGTGCCGATACGTCCTGCGTGGTTTTCGCATGCTGATTGGGCAGGCTCCTGACGGGGTGTCTTTCCATTTTCTGATGCTTTAAATGTCAGGCTGCTTCGTGTATCCCGCCAAGGCGAAAAATGGGGAGTTGGAGGTGACCGTTCGGGGGAGAATTCCTTTGGCGTGTTTTCGAGAGGGGAGTCATTTAAGGCAAGTAGCCTCCCTTGGCCTATAAGAAGGACCGAAGGGCGCCCCTTCCTCTTCACCGCTTGGGACTTTCTCTAACAGTCTTTCCTCATCCCTTCCTCGCGTTGCGCGGTGCCATTGCATTCGGGGCATGGAGGATCCTTTGGAAGATGACGCTGCCGATGATGGGGGAGCGGGGAGTTCTTGCTGCTTCGGACGGTCGAGCAGGTTCGACGGTCGCCGCGCGGGTTCGAGACGGGTCCGACGGTCGCCGCGCGGATCTGGGGAGGACTTCAACGTGCAGGGGCACGCCGTTCCTCCTCCATCAGTTCTGGCTAGGCTACCGGGTGGGCGCTGGGATGGAGAACGGATGGGGACATCCGTGATGCCTTCCCCTGCCTCCCCATCCAGCTCTGCTGGATTTCTTTGCAGCCTCTTTTTCCCTCTTCTGCTCTTCATTTCTTTCACTCTTCGGAGGCTGCTTGCTCTCTGTTCCTGTTGACACCTGAAATATAACTGAGAACAAAGATGAGACCAAAGAGAAGATTGAATCAGACATGAAGCTCTCAGAGATTCCTGCAAAGCCAGAATTACAAAATAGTCGCCACTAAAGCTACCACCCGGCTGAAGCCCTCCCCGGCCAAGCTGATGTCCGGTGTTGTCATCACTCAGACGGCAATATTGATGAAGAATTACAGTCTATTGACTGATGAAAACCCCCAGAAATGTTCTGATAAGACTGTGTCAACTCACCTACTAATAGACCTTCACCTGTTCTGACAGGTTCGAAGAACTCACAAATGAAAAGACATGTTATATGTCTTTGATAGTCCCGACTTGATAACGAGAGAGTTCAAGATATTAAAGCCCAAATGGGCTCACTAATGTGGAACCGGGAGATCCTCACAAGGTCCAAAGCCCATAGGGGGCACCGTGAAGCCATACCCCTTGGCGCCGTGAAGCCTCCCCGGTTGACAAGAGCGCGTCGGAAAGTTGTTTTCTGCGCGCCGGGAAGGACCATGCCGAGAAGGGGCTGCTGTGCCTATAAAACCCCCCTTTTCTCTCGAACGAAGAAGAAAAAAAAAGGGAGAGCAAGAGGAGAGCAGAGAGAGGCGTCAACAAAAAAAGAGAGAACAGATAGATAGGAAAATATCGAAGAGACAAGAAAAAAAGGGCTACTGCGGAGTTCGAAAGGAGAAGAAGGTGGGCATCGGGGGGAGGGAGAGGAGTCAATGCTCCGCCCTCCCCCATCTTTCTTTGTCTTTCTTTCCCCGATGCATACTGTTCTCGTCTGTGTTCTCTTTGAACATACTATCTCCCATCTTTCTGTTGTTTTGAATGGGCTTTATTTCATTCTTTCATATGTACTCCTTCTACCACATTTATGTGGGATTTGTATTCTATTTGAATGATGCTAAAAGTTCTTTACTGATTATCATTCGAGTTACACCTCTGTAGTTGATGGAATATAAACAATAGAATCGATTGAATGGATGGAAATTTGGGTCTCCCTTCTCTCACCCCTCTCTGATGATAGTGGTAGTTACCTTTCCGATTGCGAGTTTCGATCGATGAATATGTGGTTCCGGGTGTTTGTTGTTAGTCCAGGCGACTGGCAGGCACTCTTTGCTGCTCGTCGTTCCTGTGGTTTCGAGGAAGCTAATACAGAGTCCCGATCCTTACCTCCATGGATTCTTGGGTTCTGTCCTCTCTCTCTCCCCCGACCGCGTCGATGATTTCAACGCAATGGAGTCTGTAGTCTCCTCGAATTTTTCAAGCCATCGAGGCCATCACAGGGATCAGAGACAGTCATCTCTTGATCCCCTGGATGGCCGGCAACATGAATGGCATAAAGCCTATTCCAGAGGGTTCGAACGCTCAGTGACTTCAATCCCTCGAATCACCTTTACCCATGACTTCTTGATGCTAACCTGATAGGGCCCTTGACTTCCCCCTCGTCTGCATCCTGAATTCCTCCCAGTTATCATCCGAACCCCAAAGAAATCCCCAGAACAGATCATCGTAATCAAACCATAAACCCTCCTGGCCCTGAGGCCTTCACCTTCCCGGCGCGAGCGTCCCTCGGCGGGGTGAATAGCTCTCGGCGGTTGGCGCGCCGAGAGCTACGCCCCGAGAACCCCTCCGCCTTTGCAAAAAAAAAAAAAAAAGTGGGCCAAGACCCTCTTTTGACCACGCCGATAAGGCCTTTTAGAGGCACGCCGAGAGCCTTTCGTTCTCGCGCCGGGAATCCTGCCTACGCTCATTGTGATGCGCCGAGAGCCTCTCCTCCTCTGCCCAACCATTGAGCACACTGTCACATTAATTCAAGGGATATCTTCAGGTCACAGGGTATACCCCATGGAGCAAATAAATGGGGAACCATCCCCAACACCTCACTGTGCCGGGCCCAGTGCCTTTCCCTTTGGTTTTCATCCCGGCACTCCGTGGATGATCACCTATTTCCCCTTTGCATAATCCAAGATTAGGGGAGATGTTGCCGAAATTCACCTACGTTATTAAGTGACTACGGTATGCTTTCCTAACCCCGCCAGGCCTATGGAGTCTTGCCATCGCATGTCCTCCGACGGTCCCTCAAAGGGGGATATTAATAAGACATCGCACCTGCATAGGGTGTGTCATGTCATACCGGTCCCCATCCGGATCCCGGGTCAAATACGCCCGATCTTTTACGGATTCCATCCTGCCGCTGCATGGGTGGCTTCCTATTCCCACTTGGTATAGTCCAAGATAATGGGGATATGCTGCCGGATTTATCCCGTACTTGATGTATCCTTGCTTTATTCAGTCCATTTAATGTTCTGCGAGTAAACCAACTCCCTCTCATTTGAGTCTTATTTTGCCGCTACTTTCCTCCTGTCTTTGGCGTTTAATCAAGGGTTGTCCTTCTTATGGAGGACGTAATTAACGTCATAACCTTTATGGTATGACGGACTTTTGGTCCAGACACGATCACTCACAATCGACTGATTAAAGGTCAGATCGAGCGCACAATGAAATCGTCACATATGTGACTGGCACGCCAATAAATAAACCATAGAAATAAAAGAATAAAGAATGTAAATGTAAACAACGAAACGAAAGAAATAAAGCGCGTCCACAGTTCCCTTCCAAGGGGTTGGTAGGTTGGAAGAGAGGAGGCCTTCACATGTGTTCTTTCTCCCTGGCTTCTACCAACTTGGAAGGTAGCCTTCCTCAACGTGAAAAGTAGTCTTCATCGACGCAATCCCTCTGTCACCTTTGTCCACGATTTCATCGACTGGCACACTGCCCGATCAACGATGAAACCTGCCCGGTTTAGACCTTACGTCTATCCCGATGAAACCTATCCTACGTCTCACCGTGATGAAACCTGCCATTGATCGACTGGCACACTGCCCGATCAACGATGAAACCTGCCCGGTTTAGACCTTACGTCTATCCCGATGAAACCTATGAAATCTTTGCATTGGTATAAACCCAATACTGATGATGAAACCTGATATTGATCGACTGGCACACTGCCCGATCAACGATGAAACCTGCCCGGTTTAGACCTTACGTCTATCCCGATGAAACCTATCCTACGTCTCACCGTGATGAAACCTGCCATTGATCGACTGGCACACTGCCCGATCAACGATGAAACCTGTCCGGTTTAGACCTTACGTCTATCCCGATGAAACCTATGAAATCCTTGCATTGGTATAAACCCAATACTGATGATGAAACCTGATATTGATCGACTGGCATCCTGCCCGATCAACGATAAAACCTGTCCGGTTTAGACCTTACGTCTATCTCGATGAAGCATATGAAACCTTTGCATTGGTATGAGCCCAATACCAATGATGAAATCTGCTATTGATCGGTTGGCAGACTGCCTGATCGATGCTAAAACCCATCCAGGGTAGACCTTCCGTCTGCTCTGACAAACACGACACAACTGTCTGAATCAATTCAGACCCTTCGTCTGGATAGATCATGAAACTCTATTCCTTTGCGTTAATGTTAAACCCCACATTAACGATGAAACTCACATTTTCAGCAAATGGCCTCGTGCCCGAGCTGCTATCTATATCCTCTAAATCAATTCAGACCTTTCGTCTGGATAGATCATGAAACCCTATTTCCCTTTGCATGGATGTTGACACCCACATCGATGATCGTGTATCCACAATAAACATATGGCCCCCATGGTCCATAGAATGAAAGTTCTAGTTCCAGGAAAGGCGATGACAAAAGAAAAGAGAAAGAATAAAAATATATATATATATGAAGAATGGGGTTAAAAATAGAGATATCCCGCCAGACTTGTTCAGGCATTCTGGACAAGGGCAAAAAATGGCTAAAACCCAGCTGTGGTGAAAACCCAAAAGGGCACTGCAGGCAAAATCGGGCACCCCGCCACGTGAAAACCCGAAAGGGTGCATGGGCAAAAGCAAGAGGGGGCTGGCTCCGATGAAAACCCGAAAGGGCGCCTGGGTCAGTAATGTGGTAATTCTGAGAAATTCCATACTTCCTTCCCTTGATAAGGCCTTCCGTTAACCGTTTGGCTCCTTACCCGGTCAACGATAAAACCTTGACAGGACAAACCCTACGTCTGTCCTGATGGAATCTATATAGCCTCTTTCAAATGTCCCACCGACAATAAAACCCATCACAATATCAATGATGAAACTCTATCCAGTTTAGACCTTACGTCTATACTGATGAAACTTATGAAACTTCTTTGCATCGATATAAACCCAATATCGATGATGAAACCAGCTATTGATCGACCGGCATCTTGCCCGATCAATGATGAAGCCCTATCCAGTTTAGACCTTACGTCTATTCTGATGAAATTTATGAAATTCCTTTGCATCGATATAAACCCAATGTCGATGATGAAACCAGCTATTGATCGACCGGCACCTCGCCCGATCAGTGATGAAACCCTGCCAGGATAGACCTTACGTCTGTTCTGATGAAACTGCATATCCTCTCATGTCCCACCTGCGATAAAACCTACTGGAATAGACCTCACGTCTATCCTAACGAGACCTACACCTCTACCTACGTCCCAGCCATTGATTGACCGGCATCTCGCCCGATCAATGATGAAATCCTATCCAGTTTAGACCTTACGTCTATCCTGATGAAACTTATGAAATTCCTTTGCATCGATATAAACCCAATATCGATGATGAAACCAGCTATTGATCGACCGGCACCTTGCCCGATCAATGATGAAACCCTATCCAGTTTAGACCTTACGTCTATCATGATAAAATTTATGAAATTCCTTTGCATCGATATAAACCCAATATCGATGATGAAACCAGCTATTGATCGACCGGCACCTTGCCCGATCAATGATGAAACCCTATCCGGTTTAGACCTTACGTCTATCCTGATGAACCCTATGAAATTTTTTTGCATCAATATAAACCCCATATCGATGATGAAGCCAACCATTAGTCGATCGGTACATTGCCCGGCCAATGATGAAACCTGTTCAGTTCAGACTTTACGTCCATTCTGATGGGATCCACATACCCTTTTCACGTCCCACCTGTGATCAAGTTTACCCAGTCTAGACCTTATGTCTATTCTGATGAAACCTATAAAACTTCTTTGCGTCGATATAAACCCAATATCGATGATAAAATCCGTCACTGGTCGGTTGGCACATTGCCCCGACCAGCTTTGAAACCTGTCCGAGATGAACCATCCGTTTGTTCCAGACGATGTTCTAAACCTCTTTTATTCAGCTACCCCCAGGATTGGGTTTAAGCACCCTCCGGATATCGTCGCGCGGTGGAGCGAGTCCCCCATCCTTTCTCTGAAAGGGTGGACTCTCTCCTGCTAGGTACGAGTTATTCGCATAGGGACCGCTGAAACCGCTGCCAAATCGCCGTGAAATATTGATGGTGCGATAAGTAAAGAACAAACCACATATGAGACTGGTGTAAAGATTCCTTTCCATTGAATAAAAAAGGGAATACAAGAAGGGCCCCTAAGGGGGAATTGTATTACAAAAAGGGGGAAACAGATATTCACGGGCGCCGGAATATGTCTTCGAAGGCCAGAAGCCCTACATGCAGGGCACCCCCAGCTCATGAAGTCGAGCCTCCTCCTCCTGTAGCCGAGCAGACTCGTCCTGAAAGGATGCCACCTGCCCCTCCAACAGAGCTACTTCCTCCGCAAGCTGCGGCCGAGAAGTTGTTATCTGCGACAGTTCATCCCGGAGATCAAACAGTTCAGCCTCCAGGATGGTTATCCGGCTGCGCACGAACTGCTCCCGCTGCACCAGAGACTGCAGTTGGCATTGGCGCTCCTGAAGAATAGAGTCCATTTTCTCCAGCTCAGATTTGCACTCCATCCTTTGCAACTTCAAAGCTGCCAGTCTGTCAGACATAATATGTGCCAAGAAGTCCCGGCGATGCATAAACTTTAACAACAATAGAACCCGCTGGGCCCATATTTCCATGGGACAGCCCATCGCCTGTAGACCAGCGGTGAAACGCTCGGCTATCTCCTTCAGTCGCAGATAAGTCAGTCCAGGCTGGGACTCCACCAGCTGGCGCAGCATGTCCAGATTTTGCCAGACGAAACTCTCGGATGAAGCGAAGCCAGGAGAAGAAAATGGAGCTACTTCAAAAGTCACCTCACTGTCAATATCCGCCCATAGTGTAACATCTGGCTGGGAAGAGGAAGACGGGAGGTCTACTGAAGGTGCCAACTGAGCTCTCTCTGCAATCCCTGACGGAACCAAGAGGCCTTCCACCTCCATCCCCTCGGGGGTTGCTATTTGAATGCCCGTAGGGGCAAATTTAATAAGTGCTGGAGCGGCTGCTTCCTGGGTCCCCAATGTGATACCCGCATCTTCAGCATCCTCTTCTCGGGGCACCTCCTCCTCAGATTCCGAGAGCACGGAGATCGATTCTGGGTCAGTTATGGACAATACTCCGATCTCTGTGGCAGCTGCCTCCCCTTCTTCCATCCCCGCTTCAACGGCCAGTTCCTTCAATGTCAAGGCGGCAGGGGCTACGGACTGAAGAGGCAAAAGTTCAGTTTCCATAATTACTATTATGGGAATTGCTGACTCGGGCGCAATGGTCATCACTGCGGCCGGTATAAAGGCAGAACCCCTAGCTGGGTCCGTCTCAGCTCTAAAATCCGAGACCCGGATGAGGGCCGAACTCTCCCCCGAGGTCCTCAAGTCAAGCAATGCTAAGTCTGTAGAAGACTGTACCCTCACCGGCACAGGGCGAATTATCTCAGAAACGCCTGCACAGGCGGCTGACGAAGCAGGAACAATAGCCAAGGTGTCAGATAGAGTGGCTTCAAAGGCTGCGATCGCTACCGGGCTAGCAACAGGGGATTCCTGTGAACAGATCAATGCAGCATCAACTAGCAGATAAAAAATATATAATAATAATAATGAGAAAAGGGAGAGAGACCCACTTCTAATGTGATGTCGATATCCTCAAAGGAGTGCAAGGGAGAGGAAAGCTCCGCTGCTGAAGCAGCAAAGGGAGGAGTTATATCTGCCTCGGTGTCCAAGCCAGCAAATTCTTCTTGTAGTTCCTCCTCAGAAGACAGCACCAGCAGTTTGGAGGGGGTGAACAGTGGAACAATGGCAGTACATATGAGTGGGGCCTCTGATTTGGAGATACCCTCCGTCTCGCTCTCGCTGAAACCTGCTCCTTCTCCCTCTGCCTCGGAAGCGGTCGCGGAGCTGCTAGAAGAGATTTCCACACTATCCACGGGCGGGACTTGCATCCCTAACGGCTGCCTGGATGAAGACCGGGTAACTATGCGCCTCACAGGGACAAGGCCCCGTTTCGTCTGGGTCTTATGGCCCTCCTGTGGCTGAGTTATATCGCCAGCTGCTCCCATGACTGCAGCCCCCTCACCGGCCGTCACTGCAGGGAAAGGTTCGTGAGAGAAACAATAAACAAATAATCAAAATGTGCAAGAGAAGATGAAAAAGCACACTTACCCTCCGCCTCACTAGCCGGCGTAGGAGAGGGCAATCTGGTCTCCACCACAGAAGGTGTCACAACTGGCTCTTGGGCTGTGCAAAAAAGGGGGGGTCAGATTCGAAGATTTCTGTAAAATTCAGCAAAAGACGATGAAAGATACAACTGCAGGCTGTTGATGTTACCCTTGACTGACGTTTGAGCGCCCTCCCTTTGAGATTCAAACTCATCAAATGAGGGGATATCAGGAAGAGGGGTCCCATGGTCCGTCACTGCTGAAGCCGACTGCCGAGCATGGGCCTTCTTAGCCTTCCTGGCCTTCCCAACTGCAGTCTTCACTGCAGAAATCTTTCTCTTCTTGCCCGGAGGCAGGGGAGTGGTCGTCGGTGCTGCTGCAGGGACTTCGAAATAAGCAGGCTTCTCAGCTTGCGCAATGATTTTTCTGTAAAGCCCCTGTCGCTTTATATCTGGCCTATCTGTTGAAGACATCAAAGAAGCAATGAGATCAGTAGATGCAGAGTTTAAATAACAAACATAAAGCACTACAGTCAGAAAGGAAAGATCATACCTGCTGGGCCATCATAAAAGATAGAAAGCGGCCAGTACAGATAAGCTACCTCCTTGGAGCGGAAAGCAGCCTCCTTGACAAGCCAACAGACATCACCAAATGTCTGGCACTTCTCCACTAAAGATGCCAGATCGCTATGACCATGAAAATCAAGACATCGAAACAAGTCGAGGTGGTCTATGCCCCAGCCGTCGACATAATGAAAAGAAATAAACAATGGCGTATTCAATATGCCGGCTATCGGACTCTCTGCAGATAACCCATGTACATTCAGCAGAACAAACAGCCAAGACGTGTGCTTGTAGTACGCCTGAGTCCTATCTTCCCTGCGCACAAACGTCCTATAGGGATGAAATCTATCTGTCGGACCCTTCCAGGGGACGACTGTCAGGAGCGGCTCTTCAACAGGGAAAGGGTACTGTTGCGCCTCCAGACGAGCGCCTCCTACATGGCACAGATGTTTCAAGTTCTTCATAAAAGTGTCTTCGTTGATGGCAGCAAAGACAGGAGCGGGCGGCTCGGAGCCTTCTTCTTTCAGAACCCGGCGCTGAACCAGATAGTTCTCTGCCTCCCTCAGATGTTGTGAATAAATCCTTTTTAGGTGGGCCTCGGGGATGTCAAATACCGTCCCGGACTGTTGTTTCAGGAAAGAACGCTCGGCCACGTCCCAGAATGCACCCCTACCATCCCTGTAAAAGCTGATCCGAATGTTCCACCATTTGATATACTCTGATGTGACACGGGGGACATGGTTAGAAACAGTGGGAATCCTGAAAACTGCGCCATCATGGCGATGATAGAAATCCCACCACAACCGGCCATCACTGACAATGGTGGACCCGTGCTTGGCCCGGCTATCCAGGGGAAACTGAGCAACTGATGTAGGGATATGCTGGTCATAGCCAAAGTTCTGCCCGAAGCAGAATGGGTAATATGGTTCCAGAAGAAGCAGACCACCCTGTCTGAAAACTAAAACACTAGGCCGAATGGCCATGGCCCATCTAACTAGCTCCGGCTCCAGAATAGACCGAACAGCATTAGCCCCTGAAACGGGGTGAACATAGGTCTCTACCTCTTCCATCTTGCATTCTCTTTGAGAGTGAACCAAAGGAGCTGAACCTGCTGCCAAGCTCCAGAAATGAATGCTGCCAGGGGCATCCACTGGTACCCTTATCAGTCGACCCCTTATTTTGAACAACTGATCAGAGAAAGAGTCAGGTTCAGCACTGGCAAATTCAATCATTCTGGGTAATACTGTATCTGCCTGCAGAGTTCTAGGAGCCAATTCAGGAAACAGACTACAGACCCAGGCATTGAAGAAATGAAAAGGGCCCACGGTCCTCAAAGAGCGGGGAGTCCGATGCTTGTACAGATCCCCCAAAGATTTGTAGATTAAACACAAGGCCACTGGGCAAAGTGACAGCCTCATTCCCCAGGCCATCTGGCATGCCGGGTATATGGCTTCGGGCCGAATGATTGTCTCGTCCCCTTGAGGGAGAGCGAAAGTGCACAACCAGAATGTGAAGTAAGCCGCACAATGTGTGATAGGGTCCACCCCTGCTGGATTTGGACCACCTTTGCCTACATGGCGCAATGAAGATGGCAACGCTGACTTATAGCGAGGAGCCCTTATCTGCTTGCTGGCAGTCGGACCCATGGAAGGGAAGTCTGCATATTTTAAGGGACCGTCAAAGAAATACTGAATCCACTGCCCTATCCGGACCCTCAGCTTGCTGCCTTTTTCTCGAGGATGGTAACCCTGGGAGGATCCTCCACTATACGCCAGACAGATGGAGCGATAGGCCTTCATTAAATACCGGTAGGAGTAGCCAAGTAAATACTTGCCTTCGCCATCTGAGCTATCCTTCTCGGAATCTGCCAAGCAGACCTCTTCATACGGCTCGCCGTCAATAGGCAGACCAGAAAGCTGTGACAAACTCCAGAGGTCGAGAGATGTTTCGCCCTCTGCTGTATAAAATATGTTGAACAAAGGGCAGAATACTTCGAACATTCCACAGCATAACCCTCGGGACATGGGATAGCGGAATCTAGAAGTAAAGACACTGTGATATACCCGGGCTCTGATCAGCAGAGGGGCGTATTCCTTTAAAACAAACTCGGTGAACTCCACCGCTCCCACCCGGAATAGGTGGGCGTCAGTGATCTTGGTATCTCCAAACCAACCGGCAGATATATGATACTTGAACTAGACGGTCGAACAATTTAACACAAAGGGCTCTTCACGGTATCCCCATTTTATCGGTGCCAGGAATAGACCATAGCCAGGCTTCTCCCTATGAACTCGGCCACTAGCATTATCCCACCGGGCAGGTGTAAATTCCGGGGCCCGGGTCAACATTTTCTTCTCCGGCTCCAGCTCTGATATACCGAGGACTGCGTCCCACTCACGCTTCTCCCCGGGAAGATAGATGGCCCTGTGGCGGTACACCGACTCCTTCAGGCTATCTCGTTCGGCAAGGATGGCAGCTTCGACAGCACGGGCTATCCGATAGTCTCGCATGCCACCCACTGTGAAAGTTCGGATGAACGGCATTAAGTGGCGGTCCTTCGGAAGATCCGGCCGATAGTCGTTGCCCCGTCTGAAGCATGTCTCCATTATAGTGGAATATACCCTCGATGTTGATACTGTATCCGTCTCAGAATCAGACGATTCGTCAACGGCAGCAACTTTGTCATACCTGAAGTCCAGGCTATGCACGTTCAGCCAATTTACTACAGCCCGTGATATATCTGGCTGCGCTGACGAGCTCGCCCCAACAGCTCCAGAAGATGTAGCAGCAGAGCTGGAAGCCATTGTAGTGTCTGCAGCCGAAGAAAAGATGTGAATGAAAGTCCTAAAAAGAAACAGTCTTATAAGGATTGCAACGTGAAGCTCTGTGAAAATTTCGGCAGCATCTCCCCTTACTCGGGGTCTGCCCAAAAGAGAATAGGGAGTCACCCACCAAGAGGGGGTGATCCCGTAAAAAGTAGGGGTTTAACCCCCAGATGATGCCCTACCCGGGTGCAAAATCCGCCGAGACTGGAAGCGGGACGATCGGGAGGAGGAAGAAGCTAGCGCCGAGATGAGAAGCGGGTGAAGAGAGAGAAGAGATAGGAAGAAATGAGCAAGAAAGAGGCGCTCGGCGCCTTAAAAAGGGGCCACTGGAGGAGGGGTTCCCGGCGCGATAAGAGGCGCGCCGAGAACCCCCCTATTTCAAAAATCCCGCCGAAAATAGGCGGGCCGAGATCCCCCTTCGACCAAGAGGCGCGCCGAGAAGTATGGCGCCGAGAAGCCCCGTGTCGGGAAGCCAGGCGCGCCGAGAACCCCCTCGTCTCCACGCCGGGGAGATTTTCGTGCGCCAAAAGCCAAGACCTGTGCATCGAGAAACCACCTGAAACTATTGATGAAACATGAAATTCCCAGAAAATATGAAAGAAGAAAACAAAGAGAAGAATACACTGAGGCCATTACGGTAGAGTTGTCAAGATAAAGACCAAAGAAAATTGACATACACCTGCAGGCACCGTGTCATTTATTCTGCACTCCCGCTACCTACAGGTGGGGGGCATTTGTTGGCACCTGAAATATAACTGAGAACAAAGATGAGACCAGAGAGAAGATTGAATCAGACATGAAGCTCTCAGAGATTCCTGCAAAGCCAGAATTACAAAATAGTCGCCACTAAAGCTACCACCCAGCTGAAGACCTCCCCGGCCAAGCTGATGTCCGGTGTTGTCATCACTCAGACGGCAATACTGATGAAGAATTACAGTCTATTGACTGATGAAAACCCCCAGAAATGTTCTGATAAGACTGTGTCAACTCACCTACTAATAGACCTTCACCTGTTCTGACAGGTTCGAAGAACTCACAAATGAAAAGACATGTTATATGTCTTTGATAGTCCAGACTTGATAACGAGAGAGTTCAAGATATTAAAGCCCAAATGGGCTCACTAATGTGGAACCGGGAGATCCTCACAAGGTCCAAAGCCCATAGGGGGCGCCGTGAAGCCATACCCCTTGGCGTCGGGAAGCCTCCCCGGTTGAGAAGAGCGCGCCGGAAAGTTGTTTTCTGCGCGCCGGGAAGGACCATGCCGAGAAGGGGCTGCTGTGCCTATAAAACCCCCCTTTTCTCTCGAACGAAGAAGAAAAAAAAAGGGAGAGCAAGAGGAGAGCAGAGAGAGGCGTCAACAAAAAAAGAGAGAACAAATAGATAGGAAAATATCGAAGAGACAAGAAAAAAAGGGCTACTGTGGAGTTCGAAAGGAGAAGAAGGTGGGCGTCAGGGGGAGGGAGAGGAGTCAATGCTCCGCCCTCCCCCATCTTTCTTTGTCTTTCTTTCCCCGATGCATACTGTTCTCGTCTGTGTTCTCTTTGAACATACTATCTCCCATCTTTCTGTTGTTTTGAATGGGCTTTATTTCATTCTTTCATATGTACTCCTTCTACCACATTTATGTGGGATTTGTATTCTATTCGAATGATGCTAAAAGTTCTTTACTGATTATCATTCGAGTTACACCTCTGTAGTCGATGGAATATAAACAATAGAATCGATTGAATGGATGGAAATTTGGGTCTCCCTTCTCTCACCCCTCTCTGATGATAGTGGTAGTTACCTTTCCGATTGCGAGTTTCGATCGATGAATATGTGGTTCCGGGTGTTTGTCGTTAGTCCAGGCGACTGGCAGGCACTCTCTGCTGCTCGTCGTTCCTGTGGTTTCGAGGAAGCTAGTACAGAGCCTCGATCCTTACCTCCATGGATTCTTGGGTTCTGTCCTCTCTCTCTCCCCCGACCGCGTCGGTGATTTCAACGCAATGGAGTCTGTAGTCTCCTCGAATTTTCCAAGCCATCGAGGCCATCACAGGGATCAGAGACAGTCATATCTTGATCCCCTGGATGGCCGGCAACATGAATGGCATAAAGCCTATTCCAGAGGGTTCGAACGCTCAGTGACTTCAGTCCCTCGAATCACCTTTACCCATGACTTCTTGATGCTAACCTGATAGGGCCCTTGACTTCCCCCTCGTCTGCATCCTGAATTCCTCCCAGTTATCATCCGAACCCCAAAGAAATCCCCAGAATAGAGCATCGTAATCAAACCATAAACCCTCCTGGCCCTGAGGCCTTCACCTTCCCGGCGCGAGCGTCCCTCGGCGGGGTGAATAGCTCCCGGCGGTTGGCGCGCCAAGAGCTACGCGCCGAGAACCCCTCCGCCTTTGCAAAAAAAAAAAAAAAAGAGTGCGCCAAGACCCCCTTTTGACCACGCCGATAAGCCCTTTTAGAGGCGCGCCGAGAGCCTTTCGTTCTCGCGCCGGGAAGCCTGCCTACGCTCATTGTGATGCGCCGAGAGCCTCTCCTCCTCTGCCCAACCCTTGAGCACACTGTCACATTAATTCAAGGGATATCTTCAGGTCACAGGGTATACCCCATGGAGCAAATAAATGGGGAACCATCCCCAACACCTCACTGTGCCGGGCCCAGTGCCTTTCCCTTTGGTTTTCATCCCGGCACTCCGTGGATGATCACCTATTTCCCCTTTGCATAATCCAAGATTAGGGGAGATGCTACCGAAATTCACCTACATTATTAAGTGACTACGGTATGCTTTCCTAACCCCGCCAGGCCTATGGAGTCTTGCCATCGCATGTCCTCCGACGGTCCCTCAAAGGGGGATATTAATAAGACATCGCACCTGCATAGGGTGTGTCATGTCATACCGGTCCCCATCTGGATCCCGGGTCAAATACGCCCGATCTTTTACGGATTCCATCCTGCCGCTGCATGGGTGGCTTCCTATTCCCACTTGGTATAGTCCAAGATAATGGGGATATGCTGCCAGATTTATCCTGTACTTGATGTATCCTTGCTTTATTCAGTCCATTTAATGTTCTGCGAGTAAACCAACTCCCTCTCATTTGATTCTTATTTTGCCGCTACTTTCCTCCTGTCTTTGGCGTTTAATCAAGGGTTGTCCTTCTTATGGAGGACGTAATTAACGTCATAACCTTTATGGTATGACGGACTTTTGGTCCAGACACGATCACTCGCAATCGACTGATTAAAGGTCAGATCGAGCGCACAATGAAATCGTCACATATGTGACTGGCACGCCAATAAATAAACCATAGAAACAAAAGAATAAAGAATGTAAATGTAAACAACGAAACGAAAGAAATAAAGCGCGTCCACAGTTCCCTTCCAAGGGGTTGGTAGGTTGGAAGAGAGTAGGCCTTCACAGGCGTTCTTTCTCCCTGGCTTCTACCAACTTGGAAGGTAGCCTTCCTCAACGTGAAAGGTAGTCTTCATCGACGCAATCCCTCTGTCACCTTTGTCATGGGCCACCCGGGCTAACTGGATCGACCTCCATTTATCTGAGCCAGTTTCTACGCGAGGCAGAGTCAGTGGCTGGACGCGAGGGGATCAAGACCGAGTCGGCCGAGCGATGGCCTCTTGCAGTGGTGTTAGACATATTTTCTACTTTTTGTCGTGCAGTGTAATGGCTTTTGCCTATCTGATGTACCAACAATTATTTGAATGAATAGAAGAGAATTTTATTTCATCCAACTTGTTTGCACAATTTCAAAAGTAGAATCTGCGTAGTGTGGCTGCGTTCCCTGTCCGAGGGATGGGTTCCCCTTCCATTGTAGCTAGCCTGTACACACCTTTCCCGAGCGTCTCGACCACTCGATAGGGGCCTTCCCAGTTAGGGGATAGCTTTCCCACCACCTCTAATGGTCGAGAGGCTTCGGCTTTTCTGAGGACGAAGTCTCCCGGTTGGAAGTGCCTATTTCGGACTTTGGCGTTGTAGTATCAAGTGAGGCGGCGCTGGTACTCCGTGGCTCGGATGCTGGCGATCTCCCGGTGTTCATCTGCTAGGTCGAGGTTCTCGAGTAGCTTTTGCTCGTTTGCCTCGGGCGAGTAGCGGATGACTCGGAGAGATGGGTTGGCAACCTCTAACGGAATGACGGCCTCAGTGCCATACACCAGTTGGAAGGGACTTTCACCGGTTGCCGTTCTGGGAGTCGTTCGATGTGACCAAAGTACACTGGGCAGTTCCTCGAGCCAGCTACCCTTGGCCTTGCTGAGTCTGGTCTTTATGCCTTTTAAGATAGTCTTATTGGCATTTTCGACCAGCCCGTGGGCCTGAGGGTGGGCGACCGAAGTTAAGTGGTTGCGAATGTTTAGGTCGGTGCATCTGTCTCGGAAATAACGAGAATCGAATTGGTGACCGTTGTCGCTCACTATCACCCGGGAGATGCCGAAGCGACAAATGATCGACTTCCATACAAAACTCCAGACGACTGTCTCGATGATCCTTGCCGTGGCTTCGGCCTCGATCCATTTGGTGAAGTAGTCGATGGCGACGATGATGAACTTCTTCTGGGACTGAGCCGTAGGGAACGGCCCGAGAATGTCGATCCCCCACCGAGCGAAGGGGTAGGGCTCGGTAAGGGTGATGAGCTCCATAGCCGGCTGATGGACCAAGTGGTCGAATCGCTGGCATCGGTCGCACTGCTGTACGTGAGCCGTGCAGTCGCGCTGCAAGGTTGGCCACCAGTACCCCTGCCATAGCAGGATCCTGGCTAGAGACCTTCCTCCTGAATGCGCTCCGCACAGGCCTTCATGAATCTCTCGGATGGCTCAGTCGGCCTCGTCGGGGCCGAGACACTTCAGGAGGGGACCAGAGAAGGACCTCCGGTAAAGAGTGTCGTCGAGGATGACGAAGCGCCGGGCTTGATACTTCATTCGGCGTGCCTCCCGAGGGTCGGAGGGCTCTCGGGAGTCTTGGAGCCAGGATAGGTAGGGGGAGCGCCAGTCACTTGGAAGGGCCGAGTCAACGGCCAGGAGCTCTGAGTCAATGCTCGGACGCTCTAGCTCCTCAAGGAGGACTGATCGGGTACATTCAGGGTCGAGAGAGGAGGCTAATCGAGAGAGGGCGTCCACTCGAGAGTTTTCCTCCCGAGCTATCCGGACTACCTCGAATCCCTCGAACTGTTGGGCCAGGTCTCTGACCAGCTGGAGGTATTTGATCATTGGGGCCTCTCGAGCTTCGTATTCGCCGTTGACTTGGCTAGCGACCAGTTGGGAGTCAGTGTGGATTTTGACTCGCTCAGCCCCCAACCGTCGAGCCATGCGAGCTCCCGAGATAAGGGCCTCGTACTCGGAAGCATTGTTGGACGCCTGAAAGCTGAATTTCAAGGCGTACTGCAGTTCTACTCCTTTAGGGGACCTCAGGAGGATCCCTGCGCCGCTACCGACCGAGTTGGAAGATCCGTCAACGAACAGTTCCCAGGTTGGCCCGGGCACGGACGGAGATCTCTCCTCAGTCGGGATGGTGCTTTCGGCGATGAAGTCGGCGAGCGCTTGGCCTTTCATAGCTGAGCGCGGGTGATACGAGATATCGTAGGCCCCAAGCATGATTTCCCATTTGACGAGTCGCCCCGAGGCTTCGGGGTGGGCCAGAATCTTCTTTAATGGTTCGCCGGTCAGCACGGTGATGGGGTGCCCCTGGAAGTACGGTCGGAGGCGCTTGGCGGAGGTAACCAACGCTAGCACGAGTTTCTCGGTTGCGGGGTACCTCCTCTCAGCCTCGTTGAGCACCTTGCTGGTGTAGTAGACCGGCCTCTCAATTCCCGAGTCATTTCTGACTAGGACTGAGCTAATAGTTGACGGCGTTGCCGAGAGATAGAGCAGCAGGACCTCGCCCGGCACGGGCTTGGAGAGCACCGGGGGCGAGGCTAAGAACTCCTTGAGCTCGGCGAACGCTTGTTGGCATTCCTCATCCCATGCGAACGTGGCAGATGCCAGCTTGGGTCCGCTTAACAGTTTGAAGAAGGGCAAGCATCGTTCGGCCGCACGGGACAGGAATCGACTGAGAGCGGCGACACGCCCAGTCAGGCGCTGGGCGTCCTTGACGCATGTGGGCGGGCGCATGTCCAGGATGGCCTGGACCTTGTCGGGGTTGGCTTCGATCCCGCGCTGAGTGACCAAGAAACCCAGGAATTTCCCAGATCTCACTCCGAAGGCCCACTTGGCAGGATTGAGCTTCATGTTGTACTTCAGGAGGGGGTCAAAAGTTTCAGCAAGGTCGGCGAAGTGGTCTTGGGCTTTGGGGGTCTTGACGAGCATGTCGTCAATGTAAGCCTCGATGTTCTGACCTAGTTGCTCCTCGAACATGTGATTGACCAGCCTTTGGTAGGTAGCTCCAGCATTCTTCAACCCGAAAGGCATCCGGGTGTAGCAGTACACGCCGTAGTCGGTGATGAAGGTGGTCTTCTCTTCGTCTTTTGGATTCATTCTGATCTGATGATAACCCGAATAGGCATCTAGGAAACTGAGTATCTCGTTGCCCGAGGTAGAGTCAACTAATTGGTCGATGCTCGGCAACGGATAGCAGTCCTTGGGGGTGGCCTTATTCAGGTCGGTGAAGTCCACGCACATCCGCCACTTGCCTGAAGCTTTTGGCACTAGGACGACGTTGGCTAGCCACGTCGAGTACAGGACCGGTCTAAAAAGGCCAGTCTCTTGTCCCTTGGTGACCTGCGTCTTGATGATCGCCTACTTCTCTGGTGCATGCTTCCTTCTGCGTTGTTGTACGGGCCTCATGGCGGGGTCGAGGTTGAGCTTGTGCATCACGGTTTCCTCTGGTATCTCGGGGAGTTGATCATCGGACCAAGCAAAGACTCGAATGTACTCAGAAAGGAATTTCTTATATTGATGCTGTTCCTTGGGCGGTAGGTCGGCTCCGATCCTTACTCCTAGGGTCGGGTTATCGTTTAGGAAAACCGTCAGTAATTCGCCACCAGGCTCGGTGGTTGCGATTTTATCCTCGACTCCCCGGGGACCCTTATCTTTCCCGTCCGGCCTTGTGGCTTCCACCGAGATATTGTAGCACCTTCTTGCCGTGGCCTGATTACCTCGGACTTCCCCCAACCCATTTTTGGTGGAGAACTTCATTTTTTGGTGATAGGTAGATGGTACGGCCTTTATTCGGCTGAGGATTCCCCGGCCGAAGATGGCGTTGTACACTATCATACCCTTGATCACTATGAAGTCCACCATGACCGTAACGGTCCTGGGTGGGGTGCCGAGGGTAACCGGCAGGCTTAGGGCTCCCTCGGGGTAGGTGTCCAGGCCATTAAACCCGCAGAGGGGGGTTCGGACCGGGCGGAGTTTGGATGGATCTTCCCCCATCTTAAGGAAACAGTCGTAAGATAATACATCAGGGGCACTCCCATCGTCAATTAGAATCCTATCTACGTTACAATGGTTGATTGTGGCCGAGATTACGAGGGCGTCGTCATGCGGGGTGTTCAGCCCTTCTAGGTCTCGGTCGGAGAAGACGATGACCTGGGGCTCGATCGGCGGGGCCTTGGGGGGCTCTATGGCTCGGCTCACCCGCTCGGCATGACGCTTCCTTCCTCGGCTGCTGTCGCCTCCTGATGCCGTCCCTCCGGAGATGACGTTGATGTGGACCCCTCGGGGGGCGTTGTCAATCTCCTCTGCGGCGCCTCGGTCTTCTTTGCGCTCGGCCGTCAACCGAGCCAGGTGCCCCTGACAGATGAGGCGCTCGATCTCGTCCTGGAGCTGGTGGCAGTCACCGGTGTGGTGCCTGTGATCACTGTGGAACAAGCAATGCATGTCGCAATTACGGTTCTTCGACCTCATCGGCTCGGGCTGGCGGAGGAGTCCCGAGTCTTTGATGTCTTCATAGATCTCGTAAACCGGTGCGGCTAACGGGGTGTACCGCTCGTACTTCCACTTGCGCTCTCCATCACGGTCTCGCTTCTTTCCCGAGCCAGGAGTTGGCTCGGAAGTCCGCTTCTTGTCCCCCTCCCGACCCGAGCCGGTTGCGTCTCGGCAAGCGCTGAGTACTTCTTCGCACTCGGCGTGGCGCAGTGCCAGAGTCACTAGCTCGGCAAGGATCGAGGGAGGGTGGAGGACAAGCTCGCGGCGGAGATTCTCGTCCCTGGTGCCCCCAGTCAGTGCGGTTGTGGCTGAGGCTACGTCCAGGCGGGGGATTCTCAGGGCTTCCGATTTAAATCGGTGAACATAAGCTTGGAGTCTCTCCCCTTGCGCCTGCTTAAGGGCCAGGAGCCCCGCTACTGACCTTGGGGGGGCACTTCCGGTAAAACTCTCTTTGAAGACTCGCCCAAATTGCTTGAAATCTCGGATGGACCCGGGGGCGAGGGCCCGGAACCATGCTTGAGCGCCTTGGACCAGAGTGGTCACAAAGGCTCGACACTTGATGGCGTCGGACACTCCGTGCAGAGTCATTAGAGCGTCGAAGCTGTCGTAATGATCGGCCGGGTCACCCTGGCCGTCGTAAAGCTTGAAGGTCGGAATGGAGGTTATGGGAGATACCTCTGCCTTCAGAATGTACTCGAAGAATGGGGATTTCTCCTCATCCTCCGGGAAAGAGGTCTTCTGCAGGGCGCGAAGGGCACGCTCCTGCTCCGCAAAACGTCTCTCGAAATCTCGCAGTCGGAGGGATAGTTCCGGTTGCGGTCGTGTCGTGGGGCTGGGGGGGGCGTCTTGGCGATCCCCGGGGATGTCGGCTTCCGGGTTCGGGTGGCGCGCCCCCAGTTTCCCCCTTCTTGGCGTGGAGGAAGCCTCTTGCTCCAGAGGTGGAGCCTGCGAGGGTCCTCCAATCCGGTTGCGGATGAGTTGCTGGCCGCGAAGGGTGAAGCGACCCCCGGCGGTGTGCTGGGACGTGTTCCCACGGGGAGGGCTCCCTGACGGAGTGCGGGACCTTCCATCCCTAGCCGCCTGGGCCCTCATGAGTTCCACAAGGACATCCAGTTTCGCGTTGAGGGCTTGGAAGGCTTCGGCGCCACCGTTGGGGGAGGGCCCTACCGCCGCAGGGAGGGTGGTGGGTCGTCGGCGGGGATGCTGGCGTTGGAGGGAGAGTTCTGTGAGGCCCGAGAGGGGCCGTCCCCTGCCGCTACCATGGCCTTACCCCTTTCACCGGTGGACCTCCTCCCTGAGCTCTTTCGCACCATACTGTCTCTTTGTGCGTTTCCCACAGACGGCGCCAGATGAAGAGGTGAAATCTCGCGCTGTTCCTGAGCGGGCTGATAATCACCAGATTGTGATCTGCAAGATAGGGAAACGGATCAGAGGGCCCAGGGGTAGTCCCTGGGGCAAACCCTCCGATGCTTAAGTCAGTAGAGCTATGGCGGGAGCAGTAATGGGGAGGGACTAGTTTATGCGCGAGATCCCTCTCCACCGAAGGGGTGAAGCGGTTCGTGCTCAGGAGTTTAGGGTGTATGATGGCCTTTTTGGCTTAACTTTCACCGGAGGGTGTCCCTGGTTTAAATAGTGCGCCGTCCCCAGGAGTCCTGCAAGCCGAGGGGTTTCAGGTAGAGGTTGCGTCCTCATCGTGGGCTTTTATTGCCTTATCGTGGGAGCGTTATCCTCGCGGGGAAGAAGAAGTCCCCTGTCTTCCCGGCTTCTTGCCTGTTGCGGACTCTTAACGGCTGTAAAGATAAGTATTCGTCGGTCGTTCCAAGCTTTGGAGAGGCCGGCCCTATCCGGGCGGTAGGCTTAGCTCGGTAAAAGATGGGTCGGATAGGCCGGCTTATGCCTTCTTCTCCCAGGCGGAGGAATGGCTCGGGCGCGGACCTTCCAGTGACCTGACCGATGCTCGGGCCCTCCGAGCCTTGAGGCCTCCTATGAGGGTTAGTTCCTCGAGCGCTGTAAATTGGGCTTTCTCCCCTAAGTGGGCCTTGTGGGCTGTCACTTGGGTGAGCTTGGCCTCATTGGGCCCTGCCGGGCCTAGTTGGGCTGCTCCATTGGGCTTGCAGAAATCCCCCTCTCCAGCACTAATCTGCTCAGGAACCACAGCCGGAGAAGACACACTTTCAAATTTGAATCCATGTGGACTCAGAGGACAGACCTTCAGGCGGTCATTCAAGCTAGCTGGAACAACTCAATACCTTTAGTATCCAGCTACCATCACAAAACTCAGCAAATTCAGAATACTATTCGGAGCTGGAGAACCAAATGCTTCAAGAACCCCCATCATAAAGTAAAGGACATCACAAATGAGATGCAGCAACTCCGGTCCCTCCCTCCCACTGAGGACACCATCAAGAGGGAAGGCACCTTGGAAGGCCAGCTAGAGGAACAAGTCAGATTGTAAGAGGAATTCTGGAGGCAAAGAGCCAAGGCTCACTGGTTCAAGGAGGGAGACCGATGTACTAAGTACTTCCACACCAAGGTCATGAATAGAAGAATTTCAAACAGGCTCTCCTGGGTCAAACTTCCGGACAATAGCTGGACAGGGGATCCCTGACGACATCTTCCTATTCGATAAGATTGAGAAAAAGGAGATTGATGAATACATGGATATTCTCCAAACTTTCATAGCTTGGTCAGGTCAGTCCCCCAACAGACAGAAATCTGGTTTTATATTCAGTCCCAATGTCTCTACTTCCATGCATAATTATATCTGCCAGAGAGCCTCCATAAACTGCCTTCCTAAACATGAGATGTACTTGGGAGTTCCGTTATGGCCGGAGAAAAGTAAAATCCATCAATTCAAATTTTTAGAAAACCGTATCAATGACAAGCTCAGCAATTGGAAATGCCAAACCTTGTCCCCAGCTGGGAGGGCCACCCTCATCCAAACCACCTTATCCTCTATTCCATCTCATATCATGGCCACCTCCCTTCTCCCAAAAGGTACCATCCATGCACTCAACCAACTCCAATGCAAGTTCTGGTGGGGGGCTGATTCAAACCAACATAGAATCCACTTCTGTAAGTGGGAGAAACTGAAACTTCACAAGAAAGCTGGGGGATTAGGTTTCAGGGACCCTAAATACTACAACAAGGCTGCCATCATAAAGATTACCTGGAGATTCCTAAATGATCATCAAGCTCTTTGGGCTAGCATCCTGAGGGCCAAATACCTCAAAGGGTTAGAACTTTGGTCTGCCAAGAAACCTGCCAGATGTTCTCATGTATGGTCGGCCATTCTTTTCGTCAGAAAAGAGATTAAAGAAGGCCTCTTCAAACTTGTCCAAGACGGCAGGAGCATTAATATCTGGGAAGACAAGTGGATTCCTGATAGAATTAGCCCCCCTGCCCCCCTCGGGAACCCCTCTCAACATTCCCCCGTCCTTGTTTCCCAGCTGATTTCCAACCAACAATGGGACCACACTCTCATTAAATCCACCTTCCAGCAAGATACTGCGAAGGACATTCTGAGCATTAACCTGCCACAACATACCTGTCTGAAGGGTGATTTAAACATATGGAGTCCCACCAGAAATGGCAACTTCACCATCAAATCAGCTTACAGAATGCTTGCTGAGAAGTCCCTCCCTCCATCCTCATCATCAAAACACAACATCTGGCAGATCATTTGGAACCCCACTTCCCAAAATAGCATTCCCCCGAAGGTTTCAGTCTTTATATGGAAATGTATTGTTGGTGATGTCCCGGTCAACGCCAGAATTGCCAAATGTAACAAAAATGTCGACCCCAGTTGTCCCATATGCCACACTGCAATGGAGACTATCCAGCATATGCTATTTCTTTGCAACAATGCTAGAGCTATCTGGAAGATGTCCCCTCTCAACTACCACTTAGCAGAGGATCCCAGGGAACTTGAAGATAGAATCCAGAAATGGGCCAATCCCCCCTTCTCCAGGAACAACAAGGATATAAAAATTATCTCCATGTGCTATGCTTTCATATGGCAGATATGGACTGCGAGATGCAAGAAGGTATTTGAAGGCACCGAGGAACACCCGAGCTCCACAACCATCAAAGCCTTGGAGCACCTACACTGCTGGACGGATAACACTGTCAACCGCTACACTTCCTCCCCACAGCAGCCGGTCTCATGGTGTCCACCCCAGGGCCACTTCCTCAAAGTCAATACAGACACAGCTTTCGTTGATGGACAAGGAGCGCTCGGCATCATCCTCACCGACCCGGATGCCAACCCCATCTACTGCTCCCAACAGTTTCTGCCCCAGGTTTCTTCCCCAGAAACGGCCGAGGCCTTGGCCTTCCTCCAAGCCTTGAAGCTCACGAATTCCCAGTCCCAGCAAACAACTGTTGAAGGAGATGCACTCAACGTGGTGAACTACATCAACGGCTCCTCCTCTCCTCCATGGAGAATTCTACCAATCATCCAAGATTGCAGGAGCCTTCTAGCCCATGCTCTCCAAGTGCAACACATTCCCAAGTCAGCCAACCAGTTGGCCCATGCCCTCGCCAGAGAGGCCCTCAAGCTCCAAAGTACCAGGTTCCGGTCATTTCCTAATATTCCTATGTGTATCCAACAGGCTGTAAACTCTATTATGCTTCCTTAATACCAGTTCCCCCTCGTCCTTTCTTCCAAAAAAAAAAAGTAATCGGAAACTTTACATATTTTGACGGTTCAATCTCACAAATAAAGATCCAATGATTAAAGATGGTTAAGATCGAAAGATTGATGGGATGTTGTTAGCCGGCACACCTAAATTCACATTCAGATAAGAGTGTTGAGACGAAGAGAGAGAATTAATAAATAATTATAAAAATAAATTTGGACCATTTGATCAATGTTGGGCCTTGATCAAATGGCCAAGCCCGTTGCCACTTGGTGGTCGGTGCGGTGGGCAAGTTTGTCCTCGGGCGTCTCAGCGTGTGCACAAGTCCGTAAGCGGAACTCGCCCACACTCGGGTGGGCGAGTTCTCCCCACCAAGATTTGTCGACTCGGTCGATCCGGTCGACCCGGTCTCAGACTGGGTCGGGTCGGGTCGGTCCTGTCTCGGTCAGACCTGGTCCGTTTCGCTCTAAAAAAAGAATATATATATATATATATATAATACATATAAAATAATAGAATAAAATAGAAAAAGACATATTATATATAAAATATAAATATAATATAATATTAATATAATAGGGTGACCCGATGACGACCCACGACCCGGGCGACCCGGTTTCGGCCTGGGTCGGGTCAAGTCGAGTCGTGCGGGTCGGGGCGACCCGCACCGGGTCGGCAAACTCTGCTCCCCACCACTCTCGGCGATTATTATTATTATTATTTTGATTAAGTAAATGGTAACCATTAGATTTTGATGTAATGGGTTAAAAATATTTGTTAACACTTAACATGAAACATTCCTGTTAACTAGAAACATGAATGTATTTCCATATATATATATATATACTTTTTTTCAGAAATAAGTAACTAATATCCATACATAAACTTGGCATTAATCAACATAAGATATACACAGTTGGCTCCTCTTGTTTTTTTTTTTTGGAAACATAAGCATACAGATTTCATTCATGACAAACGATCATCTAGTACATGTGGATGACGGGATCGTACCAAGGAGAGAGAAGGAAACGGGACGATGATGAATTATAGGGTGATATGAGAAAGGTAGTGGAAAACACGACCTGAAGGAAGTGTTCTAATGGAACACGAGAAATCTAGACTTACCCACCTTCTGGTACGGGGCGGAGATCGAGATCCAAAGATCTTCTCAGGCAAGCTAACTTCCTCCTCAATAGGTGTAGCCTGTTGTTTCGGGAGTAGCTTTAAAGATACCGGATGTTAGGATGGGATATGCTGAGACTTTGGGTAACGAGTGAATGCAGAGTGTTGACACAAACAATGGTGATGATGGAAGTAGTGACACGAGAATGGGAATAGGGGGGGTACCAATTGGATAGCGAACGCTGAAGAATACTCGGTGAGAGTTGTCTCCACCGGATTTGAGAATGGGGGGGGGCAATGAAAATAGGAATACCAAATTACAATAGAATATGACTCATCATGAAATCATAACAATAATACGAACAAAACGAACCAGAATTATAGCAAGATATCACTTAACAGAGGAATATAACAGTAATATAGAAAGAGTGAACCACCACAAGACATTGGTCTTTGCGGGGTTTTTATAACAATATATATAACAATAAGTATATATATACGTTTAACAAACCACCACTAGACGTTAGTCTTTGTGGAATTTTTATGACAGATAAAAATAACAGGAATGAATGACAAAATGCAAATTATGAAAGGAAACCACCGCGAGGAACTAGTTCCGTCAACGGGGTTCGAATGAAAGACAGAAGAAAAAACCTCCGCGAGGAACTAGTTCCGTCGACGGGGTTCGAATGAAAGACAGAAGATAAAACCTCCGCGAGGAACTAGTTCCGTCGACGGGGTTCGAATGAAAGACAGAAGATAAAATCGCCGCGAGGAACTGGTTCCGTTCACGGGGTCTGAACAGAAAAGAAATGGGGAGGGGAGTTAGAGTCAGTATGGAACCTCCGCGAGGAACTTGTTCCGTTCGCGGGGTTTGAACATAAAAGAAATGGGGAGGGGAGTTAGAGTCAGTATGGAACCTCCGCGAGGAACTTGTTCCGTTCGCGAGACTTGAATAGAAAAGAAATAACAGAAAGAAGGGGAGGGGAAGTGTGATCGCCAGGGGCTGAGAACCCCACATGAAGTGTTCTGATCGCGTTCGCCGTCGAAGCGGGAGTAGTGCGGGTCCTCTCTTCCTCTTCTGTCGGCCGGCCGACAAAGAGGGCGTCCTTCGGTTACCCTGATTTTGTTATTCTTTCTTTCTTTTTTTTTAGCTTTTGTTGTTATTTTTGGTTTTTGTTTGTGTTGCCTTTATTATTTTTATTATTTTATTTCTTTTAAAGAGACATGAGAAAATGATGAAAGAAATCGAGATGTAAAAGATAGAGAAAGAGAGTGAGGTATAGAGAATTAAAATTATTAAAGACCACTAGAAAAAAATATATATAGAGAGAGAGAAAGATTCTTTTTTAGACAAAAATAGAGAGGGACGGGGGTAGAGACTTAACAATAAATAACAATAGAAAGAGAGAGAAATAGAGTAAAATGGAGGGGGGACGGTTGGGTACCTCAAAATAGGAGGGAATGATCCCTTCTCATCTCCAAACTGAGGAATCACGTGAGTTCTCTCCTCCTCTTCCTTCGGCTGGCCGAAAGAGATAGTTTCCCTTTGATGGTTCCCCTTGCAAAAGAAGATGAAATAATAAATCAGGATAACGACAATGCAACATCAATCCCTTGTGATGAATATGATGAAGACATGAACAAATACACACCTGGTCGATGTTGTTTTAAACCCTATTTATACACAAAGGTAGGCCGATGATATGATGAATGATCAAGTGAGGGTCTCTCAGGGAGAGAGATGCAATAGGGATGAGAGATAACGCATGCAATGCAATGCAACTAACAAAATAAGAACGAAAATAAGACGAAGAAGTGAGGAAGCTTATTGAGAGACGGTTGGCGGGCTCGAAGGAGCTTCTCTAGGACGAGGATGGTGCGAGAGCACGGTGGAGTAGACCAGCTTCTCCCGTATGCGCTCGGACATTCAGAAACCCGGCAGGGCCTTCCCAATGTAGATGCCACCCTGAAAAGGAGAAATAGAGAGAGAGATAACTTTTCTCTTTTTTTTGAAATTTTTTTCTTATATCTTAGTTTTAGAGGGAAGAAAATATAAAAATGAGAGAAAAAATAGTATGGAGAAGAATAAGATAAAAAAAGAAAAATAATGGATATATATATATATATAAAGAGAGAGAAAAAAAGAAAAAAATGGGGGGAAAGAGAGATCGAGAGAGGAAGGGAGAAAGAGAGAGTGAGAGGGTGAGAGGGTGAGAGATAAAAAATAATAAAAGAGAAGAGTTGAGAGAGGGATCGAGAGGGGGGAGAGAGAGTAAAAGAGAGGGAGTGAGAGAGAGTACGTGAGGGAGAGAGGAAAAGAGAGAGGGTGAGAGAGAGAGAGAAAAGATAAAAAAATAAAAGTAAAAAAAAAGAAAAGAGAGAGAGGAAGAGAGAGGATGAGAGAGGGAAAGACAGAGTGAGAGAACGAGACATGGAAGGAGGAAGAGAGAGGCGTGAGGGAGAGAAGAGAGTGAGACGGAGAGGTGGAAAGAAAGAGAGAGGAAGAGAGAGGGGAAAGAGAAGGAAGAGGAGAGGAGAGAGAGAGGGGGGGAAAGAGAACGACCGCGACGGCCGCGAGTGGAGAGAGAGAGGGAGAGAGAGAGGTTGCGGGAGGGGGAGAGATGAGAGACGGAGGGGGAGAGAGAGAGCGCGCTGCGGCGGGGGAGGAAGAGAGGGAGAGAGCAGAAGAAGTTGGGGAGAATAATAATAAAAAAAATAAAAAAATGAAGAAAGGGGGGCGACGAAGGCAAAGAGAGGAAGAGAAAGTGAGAGAGAGAGAGAGAGATAGAGGGATTCAAAAAAATTAAAAATGAGAGAGAGAGAGAGTGAGAGAGAGAGAGGAAGAGGGAGAGAGGAGGGAGACGGAGGGTGTAGAGAGAGGGAGAGAGAGAGGAAGAGGGAGGTCGCGGAGAGAAAGAGGGAGAGGGAGAGAGAGGGAGACGGCGGGGGAGAGAGAGGAAGATAGCGGGAGGGAGAGAGGCGGGGAAGGTGAAAAGAAAGAGGGAGAGTGCGCCGTGGAGGGGGAGTTAGCGCGGCGGGGACGGTGGCCGGTGAGGCGTTGGCGGTGTGCACCGGCGACGTGCATGCGCCAGGGGTCTCGCGGGGGGTGCACCGGCGTGGTGGTCGCAGTGGTCGCGACGGCGGGGACGGTGGCCGGTGAGGTTGACGACGGCGGATCACGTGTGTAGTCGAAGGCGGTGGTCATGGACGTGGACATGGTGGTGGGTATTGGAACCCGGGGGTGGCCGGCCGCGGCGTAGGCGCGAGGTGCAGACGGCGTCCGACGGTCGTGCAGGCGAGGCAGGCGGACGGTGGCAGCCGGAGGTGGTGCCGGTGGCAGCGACGTCGACAGTGGGAGGTGCCCCGGCAGAGAACGCGAGCGGCGACGGCGTTGGTGGCGGGCCGAGGTTGCAGCGGCAGGGTGCTGCGCGACGGGGCAGGTGGACGTCGGTGACGGTGGTCACGGTAGCCGGAGGCGGTGGTCGATGGCCAGTGAGCTTCACGGCGGTGTCGAAGACAGGGGACGTCAGCAGCAGCGGCGTGGGCGGGGTCGGTGGCGTCAGCAGCAACGGCGTGGGCGGAGTCGGGGGCGTCTCGTGGGGGTGATGCAGGCGTTAGCGGGTTGGCGCGAGCATGCAAGGGATAGAGAGGCAGAGAGAGGGGTGGCGTGGGTTGGTAGGTGATGGAGAGGGTGTTGGCGTGATGGGGAGACCGGCCGGGGGTCTTGCGCTGGGTTGAGGTGGTGGACGTGGACGGCGTCTGCAGTGGAGGTGACCAAGGTGCACAGTAAGGAGAGGAGGGCGGTTAGGGAGATGTGGAGCGCTGGGTTCTGCAGGTGGGAGTGGGGTTGAGAGAGTGGGTACCGGGAATGGGAGAGAGTGAGAGGAGTTCGACCGGGAAAGAGTGAAGGATGCCAGAGTGTGTCGGAATGAGAGTCGGATGGGGTTGAGTGAAGCTGCCGTGGGAGTGGGGGTGAGAACATGGAAATGTGGGGTTGGGAGTGAGTTGCCTGAGAAGAAGGGAAGGGAATAGTGGACGTGAATTACGTGAGGAGGAGGGCAGTGAATAGAAAGAGGGAAAAAACGTAGGAGATAATATAATTTTATTATTTTTATTTTATTATCATTTGTTTTGTTTGTTTTATTTTATCTTTTTTGGTTTCTTATATATATATATATTTATGATTATTATATTTTTGCTTTTTTTTAATAAATATATTTTTATTTATTTTTATATATATAGTAACCACTGATATATATGTATATTTACAAAAATAAAATTATTAAAAAAATAATTATGTTATTTTTACGTAAACATAATGATATATATACATATTTTTGTTGGAGGCTTGTATTTATTTTTCTCTCTTTATTTTTTTTACATATATATATTTTTTAATTTCTCCCTCTCCTTTTATTATAATCCAAAATTATGGAAATCACTCGAATAAATAGAAAGTGTAAGCCGCTTTGGGGCATCACGGTATAATACGAGATTTTCTCACCGTAACGTCAGAAACGGCGTGTCTACAGTACATGGATACACATAACACAGAGACGAACAACGACGGCCATACCGGGCCCAAACAGACGACCGTCCAACATAGAGAAAAAACGGCAAAAGGAAAACGGCAGAGATAATAGACACCAGACATGGCTGAAGAATCTCCGGGATGCCGAGGAAGAGGTAGTTGCTTTCATCGGTGACGGAGCTCGTCCTCGCGGAGCGCTTGGCTTTCGAACCGCTCTGATCGAAGGCGGTATGAAAAGGGTACTCGGGAGGCCAGCATCTCGAGGGATGCATGGGGGTAATGCGCAGATTCTCCGAGTCCTGTTGGGATCGAGGGTGAGGAACCGACACTGAGGCCGCGGGACTGATCCTTGCTTTGGCGGATGCTCCGATGGATGACCAAACGCCAAAGAGAGAGAACCGGCCGGGGGAACAGGGGTGAGGAACAGAGACGGAGAAAGGGTTAGGGGGAGGGGACGGAGCCGGTGGGGGGGAGGACGACACGGGGATGGGGAAGAAAGAGGTGGGGAGGGCAGTGGTGGAGAGAAACGGAGCGGGGAGGGGAGCGAAGGGGGGGGGGGAGGGGGGCGGAGAAGTATAAACGGAGCGGGGGCGGGGAAGAGGGAGAACGGGGGGAGGGGCAACGCCGGCTAGGGAGGCGGAGGGGGCGGCATAGGCGGGGGGGGGGGGGGGAAGGGAGAGCCGGCAGGGGGGCTCGGGAGGGGGGGAGATCGGAAGGGGGACGGCTGCCGGTGATGGAGGAGAAGCGGATAGGAGGGGGGAGGGCCGGGGGATAGGGGAAGAGGTGAGAGGGCAGAGAATCGGCAAAGGTGGGACGACGGAGAGTCGGTGGCGGCGCACATGGGGGGGGGGGGGAAGGGAGGCGGGAGGCGGACGGTCGGCGGAGGTAGAAGGGGAGGGAGGGGGGGAGGGAGGTCGGAGGGCCGGTGAAGGCGAACGAGAGAGGGGGGGGAGGGCGGAGGGCCGATGGGGAGAGAGGGGGGGTGGAGGGCCGGCGGGGCGGGGAGGGGGATGTAGGGGGGAGGTGGGGTTTCCAGGGGGGGCGCCCCTAACGGTTCTAGGAGGGGTACGGAACCCCCCCTGACAAAACCAGGGAGGTCCTAGGGACTCACCTGACGGGGCCTCCTGAAGAGGAGAAGGAGAGGGGGGGGGGAGTTCCTGACGGGAGCTCCCCCCACCGGCGGTTCCGCAAGGGAGAGGGCTGGCATGTTTCAAATGTCATAGGTATCTATTAATAAACCTTCCTTTCATAAATTAAGAACCATATTTTCTCTTTTGAATAGTGTTAATGGGACGTGTGCCCATGGTCCACCTACAGAGGTCAACGGCTTGCATCTGTAGAAGCTTGCGACACCCGCCGCAACGCGGCTCACGCTAGCGCCACGGTGCTGCTGCACCATCATCACGGCTGGCTCCCTTGCGCCCCTCTGATGGGTGGTGCCCCTTGCATGAGCCCGTGCTGGCTCGTGGACTGCCCACGTGCACGTGGCACATGGCAGCCCCCTCCACCTCTTTGCCTTCTACACTCTTCTTTTAACCCACGTGATGTTACCTTCACCGAGGTAAATATCTTCTCCACGTATGTAAAATCTTATCACCCCTGTGCATTTATCCTCCACGTAAACCCTCTTTCACCGCCATTTAAATCACTGTCTCAGGGATGTCAATGGTAACCGATAATCTGATAACCGTCCATTTCGTTAACTTAACGAACAATAAATATATAGTATTTTTCTTTTCGATAAATTAACAGATACGAATACGGATATATCCGGTTTCTTAGCAGATACGGATACGGATACACCTCGTTCCGAATTCGTATCCGTCCGTTACCGTTAAACAAGTTTGTATTTGACACAAATAATTTAATGTCTTGAAGAAAATGATATTGAAGATGAGATATGTATATAATTTAAGTCATTTCTATTTTCATGATGGTAAAATATTTTTAAATTATAAGATATTTTTATAACTTTTTAAATTATCAAGTTAATATATTCTTTATTTTCATGAAAGTTACGTAAAGAATGAGGATGCGAGGGAGATTAAAGTCTAAAAGAGTTAATTTATTTTATTATTTGAACTTTATATGTTTCATATTATCTTTGGGGATATTGTAATATTATATATTTGTATACTTTTAATTGTATTATATGTTGACTCATGAATAATGATGATATGAGAACTAAATTGAAATATGTTTGTTTATCATATAGATTGTTCTTTTCAATTTAAAATTTTTTCTAATTGAGTTAATTTACATCTTAAATTTTAATCTTATATATACTTTTATGTCTGGTAACTATCCGCTAACCGTCTGTTAACCGTATTTTTCGGATACTCGATAACGATTTTTAGATATACCACTTTTCGAATACTTAACGAACAGCAAACGAATACGGTTCTTCCTTATCGGATACGGATACAAATAATCCACTATCTGCACCGTACCCGACCCGTTGACATCCCTACACCGCCTAACCTCGTTCATTCTACTATAGCTGGAGATAAAGGGAGGTCTTCTCATATATGCATACATGCAGTGAGTGGTGGTAAAAAAAATACGTAGGAGGTGTAACGGAGAAATCACGAATGCAGGTGGTAAAAGAGAATAAAGAAATATGAGGGAGGATTTATTTTATGATGCATATGATACGAGAGAGAGTATAATTAAATAATTTTCTCTCTCTATCTTCTTTTATCTTCTTCTCTCCTGATTGTCCCTCTATCTAACAACGGCATTGATAAGGTCGGTTACGACTCCAGAGGGTCATCATCACAGTCCTAAGGATTTGGAGGGTAGCTAGCAGGTCGACTCTTATCGTCTATCTCGACTCCGCTTGAGTACGTCGCCGTCGTTAAAAGTACTGTATGAGTTTCAACTTCGACTTCAGTTATTTTAACTTCTGCTTCTATTTTTTATTTTGTACGGATAAAATATGTCCTTAAACATTGTACATATAATTTTTGTAATTATATATATACCGGTGGGGGTACGTTATCAACAAATAGCATTAAGCATATAAGCATGTATGGGAACTTTCGTAAGCTATAATCTAATTATAAATGTTGAACTTCCACAATATCATGATTTAAATTTATGAAGGTGTACATTCTTCCAATTTTCTTAATTATTGTTGAATGAAATATTTCAACCATTTGTATATATATTCATTTTAGATACAGGGAAAGACATCTATCACTATACAAAATATATTTTCATAGATAGTCATTAATTTCATGTAATACTAGACTGCTATGTTACGTAATAATGAAATGTACATCATGTAAACGATATACATGATGTACGAATAAAAAGTAGTGTGATAATGAAATATACTATGTAGAAATAAAATATATTATATGTTAGTAGTCGGATATATCTTAGAAGAGGATAAGTATTAGGACTATCAATAGACCAGGCTCGGGTTGAACTTAGATTAAGAGAGAAAATGACTAACTTACCTCGTGAGAGGGGGGAATCTCTCTCTCCCTATTTTTAGTATTTCACATATCCTAAATATTTTCCGTGACATATTCCACCAAATATTCATATTTCATCGACGATCGAGAACTGCATAAGTATAATCATAAGCACTAGAGATGTTTGAAGGACATTTTTAATAATAAGTCTAAATAGAGAATTTATTTGACAAAATTGATATTTATAAAGGTATTGAGGAGGGTAAAATCGACATGGCTCATGTGCGGCCCATTGACGCCATGTCCGCATCAGCCCAAGATCCGTAACGTGCATGACTGGCCCTCGACAGCCACAACCCACGGCTGGCGACCCAATAAGGCCGGTCATCGGATTCGCCAGCCCACGATGGACATCAACCCGGGCACATCGGACGCCGGACGACCCTCCGACGACCGAACGTTACTCCCGCCATCACGGCCTCGACTCTAATAAAGGTGAGCACACCTCACGGGTGTCGTAAGACTCACCTAAAGGTGGCCCGACTCCGGAGGAATAGATGCTCAAAGGGAAACTTTCCACGATCGCGGGGAGGCATTACCCCACGACTCATGTCCTTCTCTGCTAAGGGATATGCCTCTACCGCCAGGACAACCCCTATAAATGGACTTTCGACCCGAGACGAGGGGGGGGGGGGGGGGGGGGCACACGAACACGGCAAGTTAGATTCAGCCACACGCTATGCCAGGCTGACAATTCCAGAGAGCGACTTTTATAGAGGAGAGTCCCGATTCACTTTCGAGCATCCTTCCAGCCTAGCGAGCGCTCTCCGAGCACTCACTGGGCGTGGCGAGCACTCCTTCGGAAGACGGATCTTCATTCGAGGCTCGATCAATCGACTCTCTTCCTCCTCCCTCTCTCCATCCTCCCTCGATCCCCTCGTCACAAAGTGCTGACTTAAGCATCGGAGAGTTGTCCGGCTCCTTCTGACGTCGTTTCTATAGTGTTTGCATATCTTCCCCAACAAATAAATATTAAAAGTGTTGTACGGGATTCGAGAGACCATTTTCTCACCTCTAAAGGTATATATGTAAAAAATTAATATGAAAAGAAGACTGATCTTTCTTTTTGAAAAAAATTGAGAAAAGTGAGAAATCGTGTGAAACTAGGCAATTGTTTATATTTTAATTTTTGAAAGTGATGATTCATGACCCCGCCGCCCCCCCCTTCCCCACACCCCCCACCAAAAAAAAAAAAACTTTGAAAATGGGGATAGAGTTGAAAAACGGGAAATATCACATCATTGTAAGCATTAATCCCACCATCTGATTCCATTAACCGTATGGCAATCAACTATGGTTAACCATACTCAAAATTAAATGAATGGTAAAAGTCACTTTTTATCTTTGGAAAACAAGGTTGGGAGTGAAATATATAGTAAATGACATCTGTATGTTTCAATTTAAATCAGAGTGATATAGACGGGGGAGCGAGGTGGGGGGCTCGGCGCGCAGCGGCCCTCTCCGTCTTCCCCAGTCGCGGGGGCCTCCCTCCCCTTGCGGTTCGACCGGCGGGGGGGAGCTCCCTCCGGGAACTCCCCCCCCCCCGCTCTGTCTCCTCTACAGGAGGATCCCTCCAGGTACCACCATAGCAGACTCCCGCGGGGAGGAACCTTCATCACCCCTTCGGTGGTGGAACCGTCGCCGGCTTCGTCCGGCGGAAACGCCACCGGCGGCCTCGTCCTGGTAGTCCCGTTGAGTGGGGGGGAGCCCCCGTAGGGGACACCCCCCCTCCACTCTCTCCAGGTTCGTCCCTTTCGCCGCCGACCTCCTCCCCCGCCGACCCCCTCCCCGCCCTCCCATCCCTCCTCCCCCCTTTCTTCCCCCCTCCCTGCGGCCCTCCTCCCCCCCCCGACCCCTTTCTCCGGTTGCCGCCCTCTCGCCCCCTCCCCCCTCTCTCCCCGACGCCCCCCCCTCCGCACTAGCCGATCTCCCCCACCCTCCCGCTGTCCTCCACCCTGTCCGGCCCCTTCTCCCTCTCCCTCCCTCTTTCCCCGTCTCCCCCCCCCCCCCGGCCCCTCGCCCCCCCTCCTGCTCCCGTTCCTGCCGCCGACCACCAGCCCATCCCCCTTCTTCCCCCGGTTTCCCCTCTGCGTCTTCTGTCCTCCACCTCCTCCCCCTTCCTCCGCCGGCCCTCCGCCTCTCACAATCCTCCCCGCGTCCTAGCTCCGCGACCGGCCCTCCATCCCTTTCCCCAAATTTCTCGGCCCGCTCCCCCCTTCCTTCCCCCCCCCCCCCTCGCCGATCGCTGTCCCCCTCCCCCGTCGACCCTCTACACCCCCGTCTCCTCGCCTCCCCACCCCCTCACCATTTTGAAGCCCATCGGCCCTCGCCACCCTGTCCCCCCCCTGTCAGTTTGGGCTCTCTCTTTGGCATCGTTGGAGTCTGGGTCAGCCCTTGAGACGCAGGTAACAGATATACTCCCTCGGTTTCGAAGAAGCTCGGAGATACTGTGCATTCCCCCCGTATCCAACAGGATATCGGCCTCCCGAGCGTTCTTTTCTCTCCGCTTAGTGCTTCAGCGGTTCGGCTGCCATGTGCGCCTCGAGGAAGTTCTTGGTCACCTTCGGCATCGGCTGGCTCGTCTTCCGACCCCCTGGAGTTCCCACCGTCGGTGGTCGGCGTCCTCGTTATCATCCAAGTTTGTTCGTCGCTCCGGTGACAGTATGGGTCTGTTCGGTGTGGGTCTTTTACTTTCTCTTGTACGTCGCTATGCCGACTGAGTTGTTCTCTCTGTTTGGGAGTCTCTGCTTTCCATGTATTGTGACTATCGTTTAATATGAATGAAAGCCTATGTTTCCAAAAAAAATTTTAAATCAGAGTGTAATAGGAAATTATTTATTTTGCCATCTCCTCTTCTACACACGGTCTCATTAATTTATTCATCTATTCCCACTCTCTCTTGCTGCCTAGTCTTCATTCCCCCAAATTACAAGACCGAGATACGTGACTAATAATTAATGCCATTTCCAAGAAAATTTATTGGCTACAACCTCCAGTCTGCTGAGGCAGGCTGACATCATCTCGTAGAACTTTTTTTTTTAAAAGAGAAAATATTTTGTCAACATAAATGGCATCAATCTGGCCAGATCGCACTAATTGAAGTCATCATATGATCTGATCGCTTCTCTCCCTCCACCTTCCTTCACGTACCATCGTGGAGATTTTTCATGCCGTCATCGAGCGGTCAACGTGGTAACCTTCGAAGCTCTAAAACATTGGATGTGCTCCGATTCCAACCCCCGCATTCTGTTGTTTTAAAACTAGTCCTTAACTTTGACTCGATTAAATTAATGGATCATGAGTCAATAATTTAATCATTCGACCGTAATATTAAAATAATAAATATTAATATTATTTGTTACTATAAAATTTTAATATACCTTAAGTTAGAAATATGAAAGATACACTTTAACATATATTATAAAAATAAAAATAAATCTATTAAATAACTACTAAGATAGTCTAAAAAAGGAACACAAAATATATTAAATAAACATTACATATGATAATTTATCAATTATTTTTTGGTAGGTAATTTTATTTTTTTTATTTTAAACGGGATGGGAGGGAACCAAGTATTGAACCCCAAGACCTCCCCCTTACTCCGCCATTGGCGAGGGACCCAATTTATCAATCACAATTAGTATATGATAAAACAAAAGTTTCATATATGGAGTCTGAAGTCAAATTTATTCTTTATCTAAATTTTCATATGTCAATGGGTCTTCATCTTATTCCTCATCTTCATCTCCCTCTATGAGTATTCTTAGATCTTCATCTTCTTCCTTATGTTGTTCTGCAGATCGCACGTACTCACGTAGGGCGAGTTTGGTAACGGAATAGGTTAGGGGTGAGTGGTCTACTCGAGGTGACCCACCCGACCCCTAATCCTAATCGGGGTCGGTTAACTCATTCCACATATTTCCTAGAAATGAGTTAATCCACTTTAACCCTATCTGACTCTGATTAAGAAAAAAAATATCAAACCAAGAATAGCTCAGCACTCGACCCCGGTTAACCTATCCTACTCGAGTTTAACCCATTATCAAGCAGGGCCGTAGAGAATAAGTTAGAATTAGAAAGACTAGAAGTTGGAAGGTTAGAGCCCAAGTCTTTTCAACTTCTAAAAGTTATATTAATCCTTCGTTAATACCATTAAATGATAAGGTCAAAATATTAAATCAAAATGAAAACTTAAACTAATGATTAGAAATTAAAAATAGAAAATATGTCCCTGACCTGCTTGGGTCACACTGATTTTACTGGGTTAGTCAAGTTGGACCGGGTTAACCGAGTTTGAACGGATTTTAAGTCTTGGACGATCTAAGTATTGTTTTAACCCGATTTTGAGATCGGATGATAGGTTGACCGGTCTGACCGATCGAGTCGGGCCGAGTTTTAAAATGACACCAAGTGCACTTGGGAGCGTCAAGATTTGGTTCATAAAGCTCTCAAAATTGGTTATCAGATGACGAACTTCCGCTCGAACTGTCATTCAGATCTCATAAAATATTCTGTCAAACCTCAACTAGATCAAACACTGCATGGGGGAGATGGTAGCATGATACTGACACACACACGCGCGCGCGCACACACACACATAAAGAAGACGTAAAACTGGACAAATTTATCCAAAACCTAAATCCACAACTAGGCCTAGCGCACAAGACCTCGCGATTACACAATATTCTGGATTTCCCTACAGAACGGAGTACTGTAAACTTCTCTGGAGAACGGATTACACTGTAAATTTGTCTACGGAAGGGAGTACCATGCTAAGCTATCTCTGAATCGGAGGCATGCCCGGATGACCTTCGCCTCCCTGGGTTCGTCGTGAGTGGTGGTAGATGGCCTTCAGAATTCATCCTCATACTGCGCCCGCAGGGTGCAAGTTGGGGTGGCCTTGCTTCTCTGCTTTTCTGCTTCTTGCCTGTGGGATTTGGAAACAGATTCAGGGTTGAGTTTGTTTTCAATATTACAAAATCTTTTTTGTGCTAAGATGGTGTATTTTCATCGGATGGTATTTACACTACCAATCCGCGTGAAAGCTATCTTTTAACCCCTCTTTGATAGAGAGATCCTCTGTTTATCTCAAGATAAGTCACATTTTATCTATTTTTTAGTTTGACAAGATAATAAAGTTAATCCAGCTATAATAAGGGATAACTCTCATATATACCAGTTAAATTGACCCAATAAAATTGGTGAAACAATTTAACCTCCCATTTAACCTGTTATATATCAAAATAAATGGACTAAACTCCGAGATAAATTAACTCACAAGAGATATCCCTCCATTTGACTATCCTCTATCAAAAAGGGGCTTAAAGACTAACCTAACAAGCGATGTGAAGACAGATGAAAGGAACGATACTTTTAGATAGATTAATTTCATAACTTGCCACTTATATATATATATATATATATATATATATATATATATATATATATATAAACCCATTAACTCCCAATGTGACATACAAAAGCCATCCTCATGCGAAGGAAAGCAAGAGTATCCCTAGTGTTAGAAATCGGAGTACCTGTAGAGATGGACAAACAACAGAGGAGGAAGAAGAAAGGGGGAAGAAGAGATCAAGTCACAATAACACAGAGATTTACGTGGTTCGAAGGCGAAGTGACTTCCTACATCCACGGCCACAGCAGAGTTTCCACTATATTAACCACATCCCGATTTAGTACAAAAAGAGAGTTCGCACCTTTTTATACAAGGAGATTAGGGCGCCATAAGTCAAGATACCAAAGACAACAATATCCCTACTAATCGATCCGCGTGCGAGTGCGCACAATGACGAGTTCGGGTTCCACACTCTAACACCTAGATAGTCTAGCCATGCACTAACCAAATACTGACATACATCCCAACTTATAGGTACTGGGCTTAAAAGTGAGGGAAGTCCGAAATATGTTTCGTGATAATGAAATTATATAGCTGGCCTTCAAAAGTCATCTCTCGGTAATAAGACAAATAGGAGACCAATCTAGATCCGACATGGAACAATTGATTTTCAACATATGTTCCATCTGCCACTCAATTCACTGGAGAATGGAAAATTTTTGAAACAATTGCTTTCTTAAAACGACTGCTAACAATTACTTAATTTTCAAAATTTGAAAATAGTATGAACTTTGAGTTTGAAAAGAGAAATTTAGCCTAGTTAGATTCGATTATTTTCTATCTGAAGAAAATTAAAGCCTGGCATGCAATTCTTTCTGTCAAAATCCACAAATGTTGAATGGTGCACTATTAATCTCACATTTTCAGGAGATCTTCTAATTAAATATATGTATATGGCTCGTGGAATCATCTAATACTCTAAACAGAATTCAGAGTAGAATAAACTCATTTTGTTGTGCTCCAAGGGAAATGCGAAGGTATGTTGGCAATATTAGATTTGATTGACTGGTTTTTAGAGAGAGACCCGTAAACTGAGTACCAACTCCACTGCAACTCAGTAATAAATGAGACGACTTGCATCAAATCGTATGAGTGAATGCCCAAAATCTTCCCAGAACAATAGACTTTTCCGTGAATTCCTACCTAGGCCAACTCTTTTAATTCTCTATGTTCATCGAAACCACTAACAACAGAACTCAATTCACGGGAGTCGGCATGAATCAACTAGATAGAGCTAATAAGCAACATATATATAATGACTCATAAATAAATATAACGCGATGAGGTCTGACCTGATTCCGTGTTGGTCCTTCCATTTGCAGTCTTCTTCAATGGGACCTTCTTGTTGGCTTTAGAATCTAGCTGTACTGCTGGCTTCAAAGAATTGAGAGACACAGAAAATGATTCATCAGAGACATTTGAACTAAATGCGTTCTCATCTCCGCATACTGATGCTCCATCGCTCCCCGATTCCGAACTCTTATCCTTGAGGTTCACACTAGTCCTCTCCCTCTCAGTTACCCTGTATGCAAACATTTGAAATGGTACCTGGGATACATGCGAGGGTTCTGTTGTTGCCCATGATGTGAATCTCCTAGAAAGGCTTGTTTCAAGATCAAAGTAGTCTACTGGTGGGACTGGTGCATCAGGTTGGCTATGATCTGGGTTGAGGAGTAGAAAACGTTTGATGTAACGAAGCATCCTACATATTGATGAAAAGCTTGGACGCTGTGATGGATCGGTTTGCCAGCATCTTTTGGTCAGGCTGGTGAGGTACTTTGGAGAAGGGAATGGGAACAATGGCCTCTCACCAGCTCTAATGTTTCTGCTCATCTTATCGCCCTGGAGGTGGCCATCCTCAAAGGGGACCTTTCCAGATAGAAGCTCAAAACATATCATACCAAAGCTGTAGACATCCGCCTTCTCAGTGTACTTGAAGTCACAAGAATCTCCTGCCTGTTCCTGTTCCTGTAGAACTTCAGGGGCAAACCATATGCATGGATCTGTAGCCGATTGATTTGTGGAGGTGGCTCTAGAATTCTTCACAGTTGCCAGTCCAATGTCTGCAATCTTTACCAACAAGTATCCGTCAGGTAAGGAACTCCTTGTTTTGACAAGGATACTGGAAGGAGTCAAATTCCCATGATATATCTTGCGCGAGTGAAGGTACTCCATTCCTCTTGCAATCTGAAGCATGATGTCCACGGCAACAGGGAGGGGGAAAGGAACCCTTCTCTTCGGACCACAGATCTCCTTGATGTAGTCGAACAGACTCTTGTGCATCAGCTCCATGACAATGAAACACTCTTTCTCCTCCTCGTCGGAGAAAGAACACAAGAAGTTCATCACGTTGGGGTGGGCAAGTGATAATAGGTCTGATATCTCAGAAACCAATGGCTCTATTGATCCAAAGAAGTGTCTGACTGCAAAATTCTCCCCCATCCACTGGATTTCCTTGTAATGGCTTCCACTTCCCAGCCTCCGCCTCACTTGGTAATCCTTTGAAGCCACCAGAATCGAGCTTGGAAAGATCCTTCCTTTTGACCCTTCGAGGAGCTCCGCCAGCCGGCCTTCTTGCTTCGACATGGAGCTTCTCTTATCTGAGATCATGTCCAGAAGCATCCACCTATCCTCCTTCCTCACAGTGTCCATTCTGCTGCAGATGGATTGAGAAACCAAGTACTGCCCACCAAACTTTTGCTGGAACAGCTTGGGATCCATCCATTCTCTCTCATACTTCTTAGAAAAGATGATCCTTTTCTTGTAGATGCCATCCTGGTCACATCCTGAGATCTCCCCTGCGGTTTCAATTGCCTCCATCACAACGGGGATGCACCACAGCAGGTTGTGCAGATGGAACTCAACACAGTCAGTGCTCTGGCCGAGGGAGATGGCTTTCACCCACCAATCTTTGACCTCCAAGCATTGCCGGATGTACTGTTCTCCCTCTTTGCAGATTCTGTGGAGTTCCTTCAAGGGATGATCCAGTACCTTCCACTTTGTAAACCTCTCTTCGAAATTTAGATTCTGCTTTATTTCCCCTGCGATGGCTTCGAAGGCAAGATTGAAAGCATCAACCAGGAGACAGCACTGGCGCTTGTTGATTTGGATCTCATCTTGGAACGCCATGAGAACCTTTAGGCCCCCTAAAACCTCTCCAATCTGCCGTAGTTGCTCCATAGCTGTTGATAAGAACCGCAGAAAGATAAGTTTCTGGTATATGCCTTTTCTGTGTCTTCTCTTGATGCTGCATAGATCAAGACAAACATCAGTGGGAAATCAGAATTTTGATCTTCCCTGGGATGGAGGTGCAACTTCCAAAGAAATTCATGGATAATCCTATAATTAATTGCAGATAGAGACTGACGAATCAAGATTAGATATTAATATTATTTTTTTGTGATCTAACGAGACTTCAAATCTAACTATTATATATATATATATATTATTTTTAATAGTATATTGATCCCCATGCAGATGATGTGTTGCATGCAAAGATTATCTCTCAAATCTTCTCCCAATCGTTCCACAATCTGAACTTTTCTGGATATTGCAACAATCCACCAGATTCTTTTAACGTCAATTCTTTTGTATATTGTAATTCTCACATGAGGCCCTCCTGTCACTTTATAGCTTAAGATATGGCGCACAATTTCCATTTCCGAAGAACCCATCTTAAACGGAGAAACAGCATAAAAAGGAGGAAAATACGGATTCCTAGGATCAATTTCCAGAAGCATAAGCACGGAATTTTCAGACGTGGGATTCGGGAAACAAGCCAAGGAACAGAACGAATCCGATGCAACTTCCATGGAACCACCAAAATACCAATTAGATAGAGAGGGCTGATCGTTGTTCATCTAACCTAAGAAGAGAAAAAATCATATGAATGAAGAAGGAATAGAAACAGCAGTCGACGGGGTTAAACGTAATAGTTCTCCAAAATTCTGCAAAAAAAACCACATGAATCAGGCATCTAACAATCCCAGCTGAACCTTCGCCGGCCAGAGCGGGATCAACAAAGAACAAACACCGCCGATCGGCTCGCGACCCGAGCCACGATCATCATAAATCATAGGCGAGCAAAACCGTTACCTGGTTTTTGAAAGCAGCCGCACCGGTGGCCGCGGAAACTGACAACAGCAGTTGCGTCTCCCGCGGACCAACCGCCCCTCGACGACGACGACGACGACGGAGACGGATCAGGACACGGAGCAATCACAAAGCAGCAAAGCGCCGAGGCCTACCGATCCAAGCAACCTTGGAAATGGAGCAGGCGATCCCCTCGCCTTCCTGATCCAACAAAAGCCCTGTTTCTGGCACTCGGCGCCTGCGCGGCTCGTGCAGGCGAAGAAGGCAGGGGAAGGAGGCGTTGGGTTGCGATCGCCTTAGCCCCAGCGCGGCACCTCCCCTGCTCCGCCTTCACACCTCTCCCCTGTTCTCCCTGTTCTCTTCCTCCTCGTCCTCTCTTCTTCTCTTTCTTATTAAAAGCCCCCCGCGCATGCGTCAAAGGGAGCACGGGGGCAATGCGAGCGACGCCGGGCCTCTGCGAATCTTTTAAATTTCTACCTCCTCCTTCCCTTTTTTTTTCCTCCCTCTGCCTTCTTTTTAATTTTCCGCCCTCCCCCATTGCGGGGAGGAAGTGGGCGCGTCGCTGTAACGGCTAACCGTCTCAACAGCCCGGTGCACGGGCCCACGGCGCTTGCTGGCCCCACTCTGTGGGCCCTCGGCCCCGTCTTATCTGACCGGTGAGCTCTTTGGCGGGCGAGTATTTGATCCGTTCGATCTCGTGGGAATGCACCCATCCGGCGGCTACGGGAGCCCAAAACCCACAGGTGGGTGTAGCGGTGTTCACAGCCGCAGGGTCAGGTTAGCTGCCGTTAAAACTCCCGAAGATTCTTCCGCACCCTGGGAGACGGTTCCTGCGGCTTGGGTCTCGTTGTGCTAGCACGCGGGGGGAGGGTGTGGGAATAACTGACGAGACAGAGAGAAAGACGTGGTGGCGACGCTGACCCATCGCGGTGGTTGTTGAACAGGTCGGCAGGGAGGGGGGACGTGGACCGTGGTGGGCTGTGGACCTATGGACCTGGTTGCTTGGGTGTGCCAGACGAGCCAGGTTTATGAATGCCTGGTGATCAGAGTCACCGGACATTAAGCAGGGCTTTTGTTAGGGTTTATTTAAACAAAACTCAAGATTCAATCGGGTCCGGTCCGAGATATCTTGACCCGCATGTCCAGATCTGACCTAAGTAATGGGTGAGATTTTCAAGTCGTGGGTCGTGATCCAGACATTTCATTAATTTAATATTTCATTATATATATATTATATATAAAGAGTCTTTTTTTTATTTTATTATATTGTTATATATATAATATATATATAAAGAGTCTTTTTTTTATTTAAACATTTTATGAAATGGACTGAGACAGAGTGAGACGAGACCGACTCGACCCATCTCGAGCCGTGATCGAGACGGATAGATCAATAGAGACGATAAATCTTAGATTCAATGACTTTGTCTCTTTTTAAGTATTTCTAATTTTTGGCCCCTATAATCTTTCATATTATAAATTCACCTCTCGAATCTAAAGCTATATTTAGATGTCATCACAATTACACATTTATTTGTTTGCTGATAATTAGCGGGCTATCTAATTCAGCATAACACATAAGAACATGGACATTGTACAATTTTTTTTAGTGTTAATCTTGGGTTCTTTATTTCCTCCGTGTCCTCTTCGAATGCGTCCCCGCATTCGTGGCGAGAGCAATATTTTATGTATTAAATCTGGTGCACAAAGTCATATCAAAATATAATTTTTATTCTCGTTGACTTAAAAAAGGTGAAAAGACTATTCTTACGTAGAAAAAAATATCTCACGTCTACGGTCTATTTTTTCGGGCATTAAAGATGGAGTGCACTCGACAGGAAAATATATGACTGAAATATTTTGTAAGATTGAAATAATTTGCACACGAACGAAATATTTTGTTATAATAATAAAATATTTTATTTGACTTTAGAAATAAATCAATAAAATATTTTGTACAAATAAAATAATTTATTATAGGAACGGAGCATTTATTATAAAGATAAAACACTGCATAAATGAAATATTTTATTATAAAATTAAAATCAAACAAAATATTAAATATTTCATTCTTATATTTTTTCATCGAATACGCTCTATGTTTAATGTACGAAAACACGTGCCGTACGATTCTAACGCGAGATATCATTTTCTATGTAAAAATAGATCTTTCATTTTTTGTTGAGATCGATAAGAATAAATATTACATATTGACGTAACTTTATGTACCGAATTCAGTGCATAAGATACAAACCTCTTATTAAATCTATCTCTGTGTCCCTTGTTTATGTATCAAAATGCATCAAGACGCATCCTTAACCTCATTTTCTCTGGTGGTTAATAGATTGATCGATTCAGTAACATAAACTAAGATATTACGAAGTTAAATCTGATATGACCCAGTCTAGGGGGTGAGTATAGATTAACTCCATCCTCCGATTAAGATGACCCGTGGGGCAAAGAAGAAGCACATGTCTACCTGCTTGAAATCTGCATTTAAAAAATTCAGTGACCATATCGAGAAGATCTCTACGTGCAATTGTCTACAGTCTACTACATAAAAAAAAGCTTGTGAGAATTAGATGAACAATTCGAAATTTTAAAATTGAAGAGATGATGACAACCCAATTCTTAAGCACGAGATGAGACACGTGTCCTCTCCTCTGAGGCCGATAACCGGTCCAATGTTTCGAAATTTACGCTGGCTTCGCCCATTTAGAAATCTGAGAACTCCAGTGCAATCATACGCACGGCCACAGCTGCTGCCGGCAACCGGTGGCGCGCCCTGATAACGTGCGGCCCACCCGTACCCGCCCGCGCGCAAACGAGCCGCTGCCTGGTTAGGTAGGGCGATCGTAGGTGGGGCATTTTTTTTTGTTCGAGGGATGCATTAAATCACAGCAAATTATATTTTTTATTTTATCTATTTTAAAAAAAAATTAAAAACATCATTTTTGTACCGTAAATAAATCTCACGTCAAAATAATACGATCAATTTTTTCACGTATTAAAGATAGAACGCATTCGATATGATTAAAATATTTTATAAGAGTGAAATATTTTATATATACGTGAAATATTTTATTATAAGAATATAATATTTTATTTATATTTAAAAATAAATTAATGAATATTTTATATAAATAAAATATTTTATAATATGAATGAAACAATTGTTATAAGTATAAAATATTATAAAAATAAAATATTTTATTACAATAATAAGATATTTATTATAAGAAAAAACACTACATAAACATTTATATCAAATGTTTCGTTACTATAATAAAATATTTTATTCATGTATTTTCTTATCAAGTGTCTTGCGTATTTAATATGTAAAAATACGTGCAATACGACGTATGATAATTTTTTTTACGTAAAAATGATTTATTCAATTTTTTTAAGTTAATAAAAATAAATGTTATAAATTGACGTAATTTTATATATCAAATAAATGGTGGCGTTAGGACTTATTAGGATCAGGTAGGTTGTGGTTGGGAGTGGCCACCAGAACCATCATTTTGGCGTGCACGTCACGTCCTCAGCGTTCGTTCCATCAAGATGCCTCCTCCCCCTTTTTGTTCTCAAGAGTGCTCGTGCTCCACTCCTGGGGCCCGCCTTTCTTCTTGGGAAGGCCTGGGCCACTTTTCCCTTCTTTTTGACGTTCTCAAATGGCTTCTCCTGCTTTCGGAGTTATTGCGTGACGAAATAATAATAATAATAATAATAATAATAATAATAATAATATAATAGATGAATGGTTCTGCTTGACCATGGCAATCGGCGGCAGCTCTGACCGTGTTCTGATATCTGCCGTAACCCGTTAGCACTCTCGGTCTAGGCCACGTCAATCCAAGGGTGAAGGGATGTCTCATCTGGGCGGATCCAATTCGGCCCATTAGTCCTGCTGGTGCTGAGTGCCGTTGGATCCTTGGCAGTGGAGGTCAAAAAAATAAACATATATACATATAATATAATATAATTTTTAAAAGAACATACTCTCTCATGTAAGTTATCAATCATACCGTCTGATCTTGGATCAAACGACGAAAAAAAATAAATAAATAAGAAGAACAGGCGTCCTTTTTCCCGTGAAAAAAAATGGGCCGATCAAACTTGACCCGTTAAGTTCGAAGCCAAAATGTTTTCTTTTTTTGGTGTTTTTGTTTGCTGTACTTTGCAGTGGATGAATGTGCTAACATTCTGCCAGGTTCTTCGTTGAGCTGGCTTCGAGCTCCTGGCAGCCGTCTGATGACGCCGAGGTGCTTGAGATGGTGACGGACGACTTGAACTAGGACCGAGCACAGAGTAAAGGCAAGAACGGACAGAAGAACGTACAAATGGGAAGAATATTCGTATTCACGGTGTGAGAAATGAATGATATCCGACAACTTCGTTTGTACGTCAAGATATGCGCCTCAGAACTTCCGACGCGAAATTATTTACACGAATCCTGCGGAATATTGTCATGTTGGATGTCGTGGAAAACTTAGGGCAAATATCTTAGGTGGACCATCGTTCACCGTTTTAATGTATGGATGATTCGTGTTAACTCGGTCCGATTCAAATACGATATAATACGATTTGACTCGTATGAACTCAGATCCGATGGAGACTCGAGCCATCTTGCACCGAGTCAGCCGTCATAGTCTAACCCCAAGTCTGACACTATATGATACGGTCGACTTGGTGTGGATCGTATTGACCGTGATTGTGACGTGTCGCTATCAGGGTTGCAAATGATATGGGCTTGGGTAGACCCAGACTCATTGGACATCTCGAACCGATAAAATTGATGGACAAAGGGGGTCTAGGATGAAGTCTAATCGTCGTTTATATGACTTCAAACTTCAAACGGGCTTAAGAACAGTACATTTATGTTAAATTCTAGTGCAGTTGATGAATGCGTTTTAGGCCTAAAATTATAAAAAAAAATGATCATTCGTCTAACATAAAGTTGGTCTCTTACTGGGTATACGGGTACATCCGAACTCAACTTTACTGGATCCGGACGGCTTACGTGTTGTTGGGCCCTTAAAGGAGCCAGTCGTAACTTGGCTCGCTTAGGCCTCCATGGTCTGGGCTTGACCACAGGCCGTTTCGAACAGGCATTCTTCGGCTGACCATGGCCCAATAGTAGATGTAAGCTTGATGAGCCGTCTTCGAATTGTGTTCTTTTCTTGGCATCTTTCTGATCTTGTCTTTATATCTAGAGGATACCTTTTTTATTATTTAATTACTCTATATGATTTCTCATTTTTAACACCATGTTTTTGGTCTAAAAATGTCACTCATAGAAATTTTAATTGAAGCGATTGTCTCAATTGCACTTCAAAATATACTTCTGATCCAGTCAATTTCCATTTAAACAATTAACCCCATTGCACTAAAATATAAAGCTAATAGGGTATTTGGTTGTAATTATTTTACCTTTTTTTAATATCAAAATAAAAAATAAGGAAGAGGAGGGTACTCAAAGACGTTTGGTAAGCTCTATTCTATTTTTTAGGGAGGAATCTTATCCCATGTAAAACTTCCTCAAAATAAAAATAAGTCTCGAGCAATTTTTTTTGAAAACGCTTACGACAGTTCGAGACTTCTCGCACGTATTCTCCCTTCCTCTCCCTCCCCCTTTCCCCCTGCATCCGTCGGCCCCCTCCGCTCGTCGGCCTCTCCCTCCCCCCTTCCCCGTGCGTCCGCCCGTCGGCCCCTCCCTCCCCCCTTTCCCCTGCGTCCGCCAACCTCTCCTTCTCCCCTCCCACTGCACCTCTGGGCTCTCCAGAGATGGCTTCGGGGCGACCCACGAGATGAGCCTGCGGAAGCTCATATGGGTGGACCGTGAGCCATCTCTCATGTTTTCTATCTCTGTGTGCTCGTAATAGAAAGGATAACATCCAGAGTGAGGTGACAATGTAGGGACGTGATTCCAAAATGCTCAGACTTTCAAGTTGTTATACCAAACAGGTTCACATGAAATTTAAAAATTATGACATTTTTATCGAAAAGATAATTATCTGTTTCTGTCAATTTTAAAAATTATGTTAAAAATCGACATAATATAATTTTTTAAGTAGAAAGAATTTTTTTTTAAAATGTTCTCAAACACCCTATAAAACTTCCCTTCCCTTCCCTATAGACAAGATCTTTTGTTTTCCAATTTTTTATTTATTTTCTTTCTTTTTCCGCATCTGGTGATTGTGCAAGCTCGTTAGCTGTACTTGTACTTGGTATTTAGCTTCTTTGGCGCTTGGCTGTGGAAGTTTCTTTAGATTTCAAGCATTCAGGGGGGTTTGTGAGACGGAGTTAATCGTGAAGGAATAATGAGAGCCAGTTTTAAGACAAGAAATGGAGGTAATTAGTTAAGGCTCCTCCGTAGTGTCTGAATTTTATTTTATTTTTCTAATCGTCATAATTCACTTTATATATATATCTCACCCCTTATTTTTTGGGGGGGTTGTCATGATCTGACATACCCTACCATTCCATTGTCTTTTGCAGAAATACCGGGTAACACTTTAACATTAGCATCAAAGGGCGTGGAATGTTATATATTGCGGATGTAAGTCTCATTCTTCTCATTATTTCTTTTTGAGAGTGATCGTTTTTATTATTAATTGTTTAATAAAAGTCAATAAACTTAGTTTTCACTTAAATATTGAAAATCATTTTAGATATACATTTTGTAAATGTCACCAATTGAGCCATGGCCCATTAAGGAAGGGGTGCCCATTAGGGCAACCCCGGGGGCAGACTGGGCTGCAAGGCGTGTGCATGGGAACATTGCGCCGCGGCGATAGCCCATGTAGGATCCCACCCGCGGTGGGATCTTGGCACAAGGTGGAGGGGAGAGGGTTCGCCCCTCAATGCTCTCCAAGTCCGATCGAGACTTGGATCCTACCAGCCGTACTGCCCCCTCCTCCTCCTCGTCCTCTCCTAATCCCATGAGACTTCAAGCTTTGGGGTGGAATCACTCTCCTTCATGTCCAAGCTTGGCTTGGACTTCTCCCTCTCCAAGTTCCATGGTGACTCCAACCTCCCACCCCTCGATATATTATACATGAGTAGGGGGTGGGAGAGAGCAGAACATTGGTGTGGAGTCAAGGAGAGGAGGGTGCCCCCTTGTGAGCTTGCATTGCCCCAAGGAGAAGAGAGTAGGGATGTCAATGGTAACCGATAATCCGATAATCGTTCGTTTCGTTAACTTAACAAATAGCAAATGGATAGTATTTTTCTTTTCGATAAATTAATAGATACAAATACGGATATATCCGGTTTCTTAGCGGATACGGATACGGATACATCTTATTCCGAATCCATCCGTTACCGTTAAATAAGTTTGTATTTGACTCAAATAATTTAGTGTCTCGAAGAAAATGACATTGAAGATGAGATATGCGTATAATTTAAGTCATTTCTATTTTCACGATGGTAAAATATTTCTAAATTACAAGATATATTTATAATTTTTTAAATTATCAAATTAATATATTCTTTATTTTCATGAAAGATATGTATAAAGAATGAGAATACGATGGAGATTAAAATCTAAAAGAGTTAGTTTATTTTATTATTTAAACTTTATATGTTTCATATTATCTTTGGAGATATTGTAATATTATATATTTGTATACTTTTAATTGCATTATATGTTGACTCATGAATAATGATGATACGAGAACTAAATTGAAATGTGTTTGTTTATCATACGGATTGTTCTTTTCAATTTAATTTTTTTCTAATTGAGTTAATTTATATCTTAAATTTTAATATTATATGTACTTTTATGTCCGATAACTATTCGCTAACCGTCCGTTAACCGTATTTTTCGGATACTCGATAATGATTTTAGGATACACCACTTTCTGAATACTTAACGAACAGTAAACGGATACAATTTTTCCTTATCAGATACGGATACGGATAATCCACTATCCGCACCGTATCCGACCCGTTGACATCCCTAGAAGAGAGCGCCACCCTCTCCCTTATTCCCACCTGCGTGTGTGTGTGTGGAGAGAAGAGGCAGTGCCCTTGAGAGAGAGAGCTACACCCCTAAGAGAAGGAGGCCACCCTCCCCGTGAGTTCGCCCAATAAGAAGAGAAGGCCGCCCTTCTTCCTGCTCTCCCCTGCTGCGTGTGAGAGTGTGTGTGTGAGAGAGAGAGAGAGAGAGAACCATCAAGACAAAGAGAGGCACACGACCCAGGCCCAGCCGCGGCCTCTCTCCCAGCCGCGTCTCCCTCCTCCTCACTTCGCTCCTCCCTTTTCCCCACTCCACTCCGATGCAAGAGAAGAAGGAGAGGTTGATATATATAGCGCTCTAGTGAGGAGGAGCCGCTGCACTCATAGCCCGTGGAAGTGTCTGTGGAAGTGTATACTTCCCACGGCCATCTTCGTTACATCTTAGACATCACGTCACCGCCGTCCCTAGATCTTTGAGCGTGAAATTTTAAGGGGTAGATTTCGGTAGCTTCCATTACGTAAGTATGTCTTGCACTATGATCATGATCATGTTAACCATGTTATTACTCGGGATTATAAACAGATGCCATGCCACACTTTTTACCCCCCCCCCCCCCTTTTATCACTATTATCGGGATACTTCCACCAAACTGTAAGTTCACTTTTTCCCATGTTAATTTACTACCATGCAACCCTGTGTCGACGTTCCTAGATCTCATGCTTCAACCGAGAAATTGACTCTATTTCTATCAACCATGCAATAATTAAGATCAATTCAAGGACTGCACGCGTTAGATTTTTTTTTTTCGAAAAAAATTTGATAGTTTTACGATAAGTAAAAGGCCACCAACATATATGTTAACCACCACCTTCATTATCATCAGATATTTTTTTTATCCAGTTAAAAGATGCTCATATATGTAAGGGAGGTCTTCACACTAGGTACGATTCAGTAAGGGCCCACACACAAAAAACACCGAGGGGCGCTTCCACATGTATAAAACGTGTTAGGTGCTCGACGCTAAACCACAAAAACACTAAAAACGTGTTTGCACTTATCACTGATGAGCAGGCTCGGCCAGAGTTGAGGTTTTATTCGTTGTTGCAGGGGCCTTATGTTATTTCCCTTCTTTGTGTGGACCTATATACAAAATGTCAAGTTAATAAATATTTGCGATCGAATACCCCAGCACGCCGACTCAAAAATATTATTGTTAGAAATAAAAATAAAAAATAAAATAATTATATCTGAATAATTAAGAGAGTTAGAAGTATATAAATTATCTGTCGGATCGAAGTGCATAGTCGTTAAAATTAACTAAAAAATTTATTGTCACCCGACGTGTGGGTCTCGCAACAATAACCTTCTAGAGATACGACGACTAGACCTGTAAACGGATCGGATACGGAGCGGATAGTGTGATATCCGAATTCGTATCCGATTAATAATCGAATTATTCGATTAGTAATCGAATTATCCGTCGGATACTTTATTCGGATAATTATCGTATAAATACGAATTCGAATTCGGTTCGAATTTTAAACGGATAATTGCTAGGCCTACTTAGAGGTGAGTAGTGTGAGCTGTGTGAGAGCGTCGGACGTTGTTTTCTCAACAAAAAAAAAAGAGTAGAAGTTATTTTTATTTTGAGAGATGTTATCAAAAGATTAGACTTCAGTCTAAAAAATAGGAGATAACTTACCAAATAGGTGTAAGTAGATTTCTTATTTTTAAATTATATTTTGAGATAAAAAAGATAAAAAAGAATAATCAACCAATATATTAAGATTTAAGTTAATTATATATAACATATGTGTATCCTTATATTTTTATATAGGGATTTATATTCGGTCGGATAATATCTAACACGGATATCTCAATATCTGAATTTGTATCTGATTAATAATCAAATATCTAATATTTGATTAAATTCATCAAATAATTTATTTGAATAATTATATGATTAAATAAATTTAAATTTAAATTAGATTCAAATTTTAAAGAGATAGTTACAGGTATAACAATGACGTTAGATTAAACGAGAGAGAGAGGCTCACCGGGCGGACGTTACGTCCACAACGGTCACTGTCTTAAAAGTTTTAAAACACGTGCCCAATGGGCGTATGTTTCGTCCACAGCAGTCACAATGCTTTATGGGGTGTTTGGTTACAGTTTTTTACCTCTTTTTTCTCTCAATTTTAAAAAAAAGAGGAAGAGGTCTTATAATCCTGTTTGACTACAAGAAAAACCGCGAGTAGCGACCGACCTCTCGGTCGCTATTCGGTCGCAGATCGGTCGCAAAGATCATGTAGCGACCGAACAGACACCTATTAGCGACCGAAAATGTCGGTCGCTATATAATAGTCGCTAAATGGCGACCGATATAAATCGGTCGCAGAATAGGTCGCTGTTAGCGACCGATAATTATCGGTCGCAGAATCGGTCGCAGATATCCGTCGCTAATATATACAGTCGCTATTCGGTCGCTATTCGGTCGCTAATTTTAATACTTTAATAAAATAAATAATGATGACAGTCGCTATTCGGTCGCTATTCGGTCGCTAATTTTACAGTATTTTTTTTTTATAAATTTATATAATCGACTATAAATCACCTGATAAATAATAATTTAATAAAATAAATAACCTGATAAATAACAATTTCATAAAAATATATAAATCAACTACACAAATCACAATCTCCACGAACTTCAAATTCATCACATACAAACACACAAATTAATCATACATCCATAATAAAATGACAACATGCAAATAACTAAAATGAAATCACAAATCCTCCGCATATGTGTCATCCTGGTCGTCGTCTCGTCTAACATCTCGCGACGGATGATCCTGTATATCATTTAAAAAAAATAAAATCAAATCCTTAATAAAGAAATCAATTTTTCTTGAAAATTAAAAGCAAGATGTTTTTCATTTAAGTGAAATTGACGAATGACAATTTTAAACGTTTTGCTCAAATCGGTAGTCCAATTTGGACTCCGTCAATTTCTACAAGTCACTCTCACCTTCCCGGTCGTGTTGGAGTCATTGACAAATTAATTGGACATATATTTCTTTATTTTTGACCCTCTTACACTCGATTAACTTGGTTCTATTTAGGAAATGTAAATTTGAGCATCGAGCTCAAATTTGGAGTCCAATTTGAACTCCGTCAGTTTCTACAGGTTACTTTCACCCCCCATGTCGTGTTGGAACAATCGATGGATTGATTGGACCTCTCTTTTCAATTTTGGACCCTCAAACCCAAGTTCATAGAGTTAAGAAAATGATATTTTCCCCTCCTCAATCTAAATTCTTATATTTTGTAAGATGATATTTAGAGTTAACAAATAGAAAATCAATCAAATAAAATACTTACCGGAGGCTGCTGTGCACGAGGTGCAGGAGGTGCAGGAGGTGCTCTATTACTAGCAAGTCCCAATTCTGTGAGCATCTGGGAGACGGTCTGAGAGACGATGGTTGAGATATTCTGAGAGACGGTCTCGTTGACGATCGCCCTAAACATATCTGGAGTCATGGTCGGGGCGGCACTGGAAGAACCATCTGGGGCTGCTGGTGTGGTATCTGGGGCTGCTGGTGTGGTAAATGGAGAGGTCGCATGTGAGACCGAACTCGAGCATGATGATAACACCCTAGTCGTGCCCAAGCTATGTCCAAAACCATAAACATGGCCTTTCTTGGGTGCCCCAGATGCTGCAACCCAAATGTCAGGATCCAACTCTGGACGCTGACTGTCATCCCCGTACCTCTCATCCATTCCTCTACTATATGAGTCCTGCAAAAAACAAAAAAACAAAACAAAATTATTCTACAGTTTAATCTTAAATGAAAACTATTAATGTATACACTTACCGCTACCTCCCGAGCTTTCTCACTAATGTAAGCATTTGTCCCTTTCTTCTTATGAGTATGATCAAAAAGTTCTTGAAATTGAGGTGGCCGCTTTAACTGTACTTCCTGTTATTCAAATAAATCATAGTTTATTATTAGATTAAAAAAAATACAAATGTAGAAGTGTACTTACCAATCTCGCTTTATGCGTTGCAAAGGAGACAGAGCCACCCGTGTGTACATTCGCTTCAGGATGCGCTGCTCTGTTTTGCTTTGCTTTGTTTGAATTGTCATTCCATTTCTCCGTTCCCCAAATGTTGCACAGCTCCGTCCAATACTCCTTTCTCATCCACACAGGCCCATGCTCCTTCCATTGGTTCTTATCTGTACTTGTACATGCTCTTTCTGCATTTTTTCGGATATTGTGCATAAGATGTTTGAAATTTGCTCTTGCAGTAGTTGTCCATGCAGATCTAGCACGTAACTCATCTGAATGCTCTGTGAATCGATGATTCCTCTACATATTAACAAAAAATAAATTATATGTTACATAACAATAAGTGTGTTAAAATATAGCAGGAAAATGACTTAATATGATAAAATAAGATAAATACCAAGAACATAGTGAACAATAAATCCCGAACATCCATCGGAAAATCAGAAAAGCGACGGATGGGGCCTGGAAAATGTGCTTCAATTGACTTTGTAATAAATTGTGATGCTTGGGCTGGCTCTATTTTATTCCTGAAATTGAAAATATTAATATCACAATGATGAATAGATAACAAAAATAATGCATTACATACCCTTCATTTATCCACACTGCCCGCATCGTCTCATTATAACTGCCCTCCCCCTCGTGATGACTCGTCTCGTCATCAGCACGTACTATACGAAATGGACAAAAATAAATAAAACAAACTATCAAAAAAATATAGAAATGTAAATGAACATACCTGACTCAGCTGGAGGAGGTGTAGATCCACTCGCCATGTGTGATGGCGGTGCAGAGGCCGTCAATCTACCTGTTGTCAGTGGTAACGGTGCAGAGATCGTGGGTCCTGTAAGGATAAGAATCAGATAGCACAAAAACATAAAGAATTATTTTAAACAAATACTACAATGCATTATACATGAAAGTATACATACCTACTACCGGTGGTAGCGGTGCAGAGGTCGGTGGTAACGGTGCAGAGGTCGTGGGTCCTGTAAGGATAAGAATCAGATAGCACAAAAACATAAAGAATTATTTTAAACAAATACTACAATGCATTATACATGAAAGTATACATACCTACTACCGGTGGTAGCGGTGCAGAGGTCGGTGGTAACGGTGCAGAGGTCGTGGGTCCTGTGAAAATAAGAATAAGATACCACAAAAATATAAAGAATTATTTTAAACAAATACTACAATGCATTATACATGAAAGTATACATACCTACTACCGGTGGTAGCGGTGCAGAGGTCGGTGGTAACGGTGCAGAGGTCGTGGGTCCTGTGAAAATAAGAATAAGATACCACAAAAACATAAAGAATTATTTTAAACAAATACTACAATGCATTATACATGAAAGTATACATACCTACTACCGGTGGTAGCGGTGCAGAGGTCGGTGGTAACGGTGCAGAAGTCGTGGGTCCTGTAAGGATAAGAATCAGATACCACAAAAACATAAAGAATTATTTTAAACAAATACTACAATGCATTATACATGAAAGTATACATACCTACTACCGGTGTAGAAATGGAAGTAAATCTCCTCCCGCTACCCTCTCCCCTCCCACCTGAAGAAGTCCCACGCAGTCCTCGAACCATATCTTCAACTGGTAATAAAATACATGCATATTCATCAAATAGTGAAAGAAAGAAAGTTACAGAGTATTAAAATTTTAGGTAAAATTGTATACCATTAATCAAACATTCTCCATTTCATCTTCAGATGTTGGAGATATATCAAATTCAACATTCACATCTTCATTATCAGATTCATTTTGATCACTAATATATTCCTCCTCTTCGGAGTCCCCCAACTGTATTTCAGGTTGTTCTGGATCGACTTCTTCCACTTCATTCTCTTTAGATAAAGACAGTGCCTCCACAGATTCATCACTAGAAGCAGGCAACTCTACATCATCACCCAAGTCTGATTGAAAGAATTCGGCATTCACATCCAACTCTACTGTTTCAGTCAAATCCAACTCATAATCCGGGAAAAGCCTTGTCTTAACCTTGCAAACTGCCCACCAATCATTTCTTTCTTTATTTCTAGACGATGGATACTTTGTATAATAGACCTGCTGGGCTTGTGCGGCCAAAATGAATGGATCATAAGTATTCAATTTAGACTTATGTCTGATATCGACAATCCCATATGTTGTGTCATTTCGAACAGAATTGGGATCAAACCAATGACACTTGAACAGAAATATATGGTTGTCATCTCCGAGATATTACGCAACATAAGGTTCAACCTCCATACAATTTAAAAGGATGTACATTTCTGCACAGTGCAATTCTCTATCATTTAGCATCCGACTCGAAGAACGTCCATACGCACGTCCAGGATACTTAAATATAGACAGCCGCTCAGAGTGAACGGAGTCTCCCCCATCATCATTACGTGGTGGCCGAGTACGACGAGTTTGTACCTCAGGTTCAAAGTACATTGAACAGAAATTTGATATTTTTTCCATAATGTAGGCCTCCGCAATGGAACCCTCTACTTTTGCCTTGTTGCGAACTTTCATTTTCAATTCATGCATGCACCTACCAGAATGTTCATAAGATAATGAAAAACACATCAACATCTAATTGAATTATGAGGAGAAAAAATATATATATTACCTCTCAAATGGATACATCCATCTAAATTGTACTGGCCCTCCTACTTTAGCCTCATATGGTAAGTGTATAAGCAGGTGCTCCATTGAATCAAAGAATGAGGGTGGAAATATCTTTTCCAATCTACAAACTGTCGTGATCACATTCTGTTCAATAGTTTCCACATCTTCATACCTGAGCTCTGATGCACATAAAATTTTGAAAAACTGACTTAACTCAGTCACTGCTCCCCATATCGGCTTCGGCATCATATCACGAAATACAATAGGTAACAACCTCTGCATGAACACATGACAGTCATGACTTTTCATTCCATATATTTTCCCCTCATTTGTATTCACGCAACGAGCAATGTTAGACACATAACCATCTGGAAATCTCAATTGTTTTAGCCAAAAGCATACTTCTTTAATCTGTGCAGCTCCAAGGGCGTAAATTGCTTTCGGTTTAACTGTTTTACCATTTCTATCAATAAGTTCCAGTTCTGGACGTTTACAATGTATTTTCACGTCTAAACGAGCATTCACATTATCCTTTGTTTTGCCTTTTATGTCCATAATAGTGTTGAACACATTATCAAAGACATTCTTCTCAACATGCATGACGTCGAGGTTATGTCGTATAAGAAGAGTTGACCAATAAGGCAATTCCCAGAAGATACTTTTTTTGACCCAGTTGTGATCCTTCCCAAATCCAGGGAGCTGTCTTGTGCTGCTCGACAATTGTGCTATATCTGGTAAGTTCTATACACTTGCTGCTAAATGTGGACCAGACAACCGTTCAAAATCAGCTTCTTCCAATTCAATTCTGTTCTTTAAGAATGCATCTTTTTACCTTCTAAACGGATGGTCCCTTGGTAGAAATCGTCGATGACAATCAAACCAGCCTGACTTGCCACCATGCTTAAGTACAAATGATTTGGAACTGTCCATACAGTAAGGACATGCTAGTTTTCCATGAGTGCTCCAGCTAGATAACATTCCATATGCAGGAAAGTCGCTTATTGTCCACATCAATGCAGCCTTCATAGTGAAATTTTGTTTTCTGGATGCATCATAGGTAGTAACCCCATCAGTCCATAACAATTTCAACTCATCAATCAACGGCCTGAGATATATGTCTAGTTTTTTCCCAGGATTTTTTGGACCAGGGATCAATAATGATAGAAATAAATGCTCTCGTTTCATGCACATATTTGGCGGAAGATTATATGGTGTCACGAAAACTGGCCAGCAAGAGTAGGAAGTCACTGAACCTCCAAATGGATTGAATCCATCAGTACATAAACCCAGCCTTACATTACGCGACTCTTTTGAGAAAGTAGGGTGAGCACGGTTAAAGTGACTCCAAGCTTGGGCATCTGCAGGATGACTGATTACATTATGTTGTCGACGTACTCTTTCCGCATGCCATCTCATATGTTGAGCTATCTTTGGTGACATATACATTCTCTGCAATCTCGGTGCAATAGGAAAATACCGCAATGACATATATGGTATATCTTTTTGCTTTGAATTGTCCCCTTTCTTAGGCTTGAATCTATCATGACCACATATGGAACATGATACCTTACTTTTATCCTCATTATAATATAGCATGCAATGATTAGGACATGCATCTATTTTCTCATATCCAAGCCCTAAGTCAGTGACCATCTTCTTTGCACGATAAAAATTTTCAGGTAATTTCTCATCTTGTGGCAACATACTTTTGATAATCAATAACAAACGATCAAAACAAATCTCACTGATGTGAAATTCAGATTTCAAGTTCAATAATTGTGACACCGCAGACAGTCGAGAGTGATTTTGACATCCATTCCACAATGGCTCATCAGCATCTTTAAGTAGCTGATAAAATCTTTCAGCTGTCTTGTTTGGCGGTTCTTCATTGTGTACATGCTCCTCATGAACATTGAATTCTGGACCAGCAGCATCTATGACCATATCAACATATGAACTTCCACTTCCTCTATTGGCAGGCTCGTAGGACCACAATGTTTCACCATGACATATCCAGTTTGTATAATCTTTAACAAACCCCTTTCTGTATAAATGACGTTGTACATCCCATGTTGTCAGCCACTTCAAATTCTTACAGACTACACAAGGACATCGGATACGACCCTCACAATCTACAGCTTCAATAGGATTTCTCAAAGCAAACTGAATGAATCTCTCAACTCTATTTTTAAATTCCATAGACACCACCTGATCAACTAGTCTACGGTACATCCATGAACGATCTTCAGACATTTTCCCTATGCGAATGAAATGTAAACACACAAAACTTTAACATGTTTAACAAAATAAAAAGTCCAACCCTTTCCTCACATCCTCCATCTCTGCCATTTTAAATAGGACGGAAATATCATTTAGATTTTCACTTTTTAACCCATCTGTGAAGGTTTGATCGCACGATTAATTACTATATGTGTTGTGTTATTTGCTAAAAATTTCGGCAGCATCTCCCCACACCTCTCCGATATACCACAAAATATTTATTGATTAAGAAATTTTCTTAAACACTTACTAATAAATGGTTAAGAAATTAATCAAAATCAATAAAGGTATATCAGAGAGGAGTGAGATGACGCATCCAGCCAAAATTTTTAACAAACAACACAAACACATATAGTAATTAACCACCTAAGTGCGATCAAACATTCACAGACTGTCCAAACGCGACAATTCAAGACTTTGAGTTAGATATACACATTCTCATCATTCAAAATGAGAACGTGCACATCAATCCCAAAGTCTTGAACGGGTAGATTGATTGACACGGGTTTAACACGCTCTCCTAAGATGCGTGCAATGTTAGGTTGCACCCACGCATCTCAGCTCACATACAACACCCAACTAATTAAATATTGACAAGATAATAACACATTCTAAAAACATAGCAGTAACATGTTAAAATAAAATTCATGCTCTTATGAATGTGCTGGAAATGCTGCAAGTAACACCCAACTATCTCTAGCTTCATATATAATTACTATTTTAGAAATGCTACAAGTCTAAATAACAAAAAAGAAAAAATAAACAACGGAACAGTGGTCTTCAGACACAGTATTCTGATTAGACAGAGCATGGATATATTGCAAGATACGTGATCAAACCGCCCAACATCTAAATAAGGTTACGTGATCAAACCGCCCAGCATCAAACCGCCCAGTATCAACATAATGTAGCCAATTAAGGCTCAGAAGAAGGCTCAAAAATGGTTAAAATTGGGAGCATGTACACAAATGGAAATTAAGGAACCCCAATGTGACTAGCTTGTCTAATTGTGAAAGCAAGTACATGATCAGCATCCCCTGAGCCCCAAACCACATGCACATGCAATCCCTACTCTCATGACCCACCACCATGTGTGCTTGGAACTCAAAAGGTGCAAAAGAAAACAAACAAGAAGAAGGGAAAGAAAAAGTCATCAACAGCACCTAATCCTCATTCCTTCTTTCCCACTCTACCAAACTCAAAAGGTGCATTTCTCGTATACGAAGGCTAGGGCTTGTTAACTATATCGTCTTACTTAGGCTTATCTACTTTCTCTCATTTGGAGTTCCGACTAGAATATTCTAGAGAACCAAATGCAGATATTGTGCACATGGATTAATCTCATCATCATAATTTTGTTTTTTTACCATTCTTATTTTGTTTAATAGAGATGCATGTAGCTAGTGCGCGTTCAAAATCATATAGTCCCAATTGAAACATCTTTCTCCGCCGCATTTCTATATGTTAATTAAGAGTGCGTCTTTCTACTTGTTTCCCTGTCTAAGTGAGGATCGATCACTTAACATATAGCTAGAACTTGGGTAGCATCCATAGGACAGTCTCCTCTTACCTCCAGACTGACGTTTGATCTTTAGGACCACTTTGATGATGAATTAGGATACAAGAAGATCCGAGGTGAGTTATTCTTAAATTTTTATATTTTATTTTAATTTGATATATATTCTAGTCGGAGTCAGATACGATATTTTTGTGATAGAATTAGAATGAGTTAATCTCAAGTTAAGAGTCTTAACCCTATCTAATCTCAAATGATATATTTCGACTCTCAACATTGAATAATTCATTTACTCGCGAATAACTTATCTTAACTCATTTTATTCCATATCAAGGAGACCCTTAAGATTTTAAGGTTATTAATGAGATATTAGCATTTGATTTAGAGGCTGGGAAACCTTTCTCCATTTCTGAGGTTTTCCTGTCCCTTGTGGGTCTACAGAATTAGGTTTTTCAAGTGCGGGTGGGGGGGGGAGATCCTGCACCCCCCCCCCCCTTCCACACACACACTGTGCGAGATGGGAACACCCCGGCCGGTGCCCCTCCAACCCCCCGCGCCGACTGTAATTGGCTCTTATTAGGATCGATATGACTCGTGTTTTACGTAGAAAAATCCCTCTGTCACGGACGTCGTACACCAAGTCAAGATTCGGAAAAGGTCGGCACCTAGATCAAAAAGTTCTCAAACGGTCAAATTAAGTTTAAAGATTTTGTGAAAATTACAAAATGAACATCATTTTATATATTTACATAACTTTTTTTACATACAACATGATTTAATTTAGATATCTATAATATTGATCAAAATGTCTCAATTTCTCACAAATTAAGGTAGGATTTGCTTGGAAAGTACTCGACAGAATCATGATTCTTAATTTAAACTTCTTAAAATCTCAATTAGATCGGTTTCTTTCATTAAAAGCTATAAGAAAAGTCTAACTAAATAATATTTTTAAAAAAAATATATACAACTACATTAATTATGTTGCTCAGGATCATATATATATATATTTATATATATATATATAGAGAGAGTGTGTGTGTGTGTGTGTGTGTCTGTCATAAAGAAAGTTAGGATTTGAAGTCTGTCCCATGAACAGGAGCTAGCCGTGATGTCCAACTTGCAGGTGGGGGGACCGGAGCCGGTGGGGGGACCAGAGCCGGAGGGGGGCCCTGCGGAGGGGGGACTGGAGCCGGAGGGGGGCCCGGAGCCGGAGGGGGGGCCCTGCGGAGGGGGAACCGGAGCCGGAGGGGTGGCCCTGCGGAGGGGGGGGCGGAGCCGGAGGGGGGGCCCTGCGGAGGGGGGATCGGAGCCGGAGGGGGGACCGGATGGGGAGGGGAGAGCCGCGCCGGAGGGGGAAACCAGATGGGGAGGGGAGAGCAGCGCCGGAGGGGGAGGGGGGGCTCGGGCGGGAGGGGGCCGCAGGGGGAGGGGGGGCTCGGGCGGAGAGGGGCTCGGGCGGGAGAGGGGCCGCAAGGGGAGGGGGGGCTCGGGCGGAGGGGGGCTCCGGCGGGAGGGGGCCGCAGGGGGAGGGGGGGCTCGGGCGGGAGGGGGCCGCAGGGGGAGGGGGGGCTCGGGCGGAGGGGGGCTCCGGCGGGGGTCCGCCTCACTTACCTCCGATGGCCGGTCCCCGCCGCCGCTCGCAGTCGTCCGTCCACCGCCGCTCGCCACGCCGGTCGTCCGTCCACCGCCGCTCGCCACGCCGGTCGTCCGTCCACCGCCGCTCGCCACGCCGCTCGCAGTCGTCCGTCCACCGCCGATGGGAGCTGGTCGCGGGGGGGCCGCAGAGGGAGGGGGGGCTCGGGCGGAGGGGGGCTCGGGCGGGAGGGGGCAGCAGGGGGAGGGGGGGCTAGGGCGGAGAGGGGCTCGGACGGGAGGGCGCCGCAGGGGGAGGGGGGGCTCGGGCGGAGAGGGGCCGCAAGGGGAGGGGGGGCTCGGGCGGAGGGGGGCTCCGGCGGGAGGGGGCCGCAGGGGGAGGGGGGGCTCGGGCGGAGAGGGGCTCGGGCGGGAGGGGGCAGCAGGGGGAGGGGGGGCTAGGGCGGAGAGGGGCTCGGACGGGAGGGGAGGGGGGGCTAGGGCGGAGAGGGGCTCGGGCGGGAGGGGGCCGCAGGGGGAGGGGGGGGCTCGGGCGGAGGGGGGATCGGGCGGGAGGGGGGGGCTCGGACGGAGGGGGGATCGGGCGGGAGGGGGCCGCAGGGGGAGGGGGGGCTCGGGCGGAGGGGGGCTCGGGCAGGAGGGGGCCGCAGGGGGAGGGGGGGCTCGGGCAGGAGGGGGGCGCAGGGGGGAGGGGGGGGAGGCGGGGGGGAGGGGGGGGAGCTGGTGGCGGGGGGGGGGGGGGGGGGGGGAGATGAGTGATCAGCGACCGCTTCGCGACCTAAATAAATTCGGTCGCAAGATCAGCGACCGATTAGAGACCGAAATAATTTCGGTCGCAGAATGGGTCTCAGACGTGCGACTGATTATATCGGTCGCTATATGGTCGCTATTTGGGACCGACTAGCGACCGATTTATTCGGTCTCTAATTCGGTCGCTATTACCTCTTTTAGTTTTTAGGGAGACAACTTACTCCCGTGTAAATCTTCCTCAAACAAAAAACAACACTTGACCAGTTTTTTTTTTAAAACACTCACCACGTCTCACTCTCTCTCACTCGCGTCTGCCCTCCCCTCCCTCTCCCTCCCCCTGCCTTTCACCCGGCCGGCCTCCCCCTTCCCCCTGCGGCCCTCCCCTCCCCTCCCCTGCAACCCCCTCCGCCGTCCGCCCTCCCCTCCCTCTCCATCCCCCTCCCGTTTTCCCCCGCCGGCCCCCCCTTCCCCCCGCGCCCCCCTCCCCGGCAACCCACTCCGCCGTCCGCCCTCCCCTCCCTCTCCCTCCCCCTCCCGTTTCGCCCCGCCGGCCTCCCCCTCCGGGTCCCCCCGTGCGCAGCCCCCCCCCTCCGGCGCCGGGTCCCCCCGTGCGCAGCCCCCCCCTCCGGCGCCGGGTCCCCCCGTGCGCAGCCCCCCCCCCTCCGGTTCCCCCCCATGCGCAGCCCCCCCCTCCGGCGCCGGTTCCCCCCCCGTGCGCAGGCCCCCCTCCCTCCGGTTCCCCCCTCCGGCGCCGGCTCCCCCCCTGCGCCCTCCTCCCCCCCCCCCCTGCGCAGGCCCCCCCTCCGGTTCCCCCCCTCCGGCGCCGGCTCCCCCCCCCTGCGCACCCCCTCCCCCCTCCCCTTCCCCCCCTCCGGCTCCGGCTCCGGCTCCCCTCCCCCTTGCGGCACCCTCCCCTCCCCCCGACGGCGCCCCCTCACCTCCCCCGACGGCGGCCCCCTCCCTGCGGCGACCTCCCCTCCCCCGGCAGCTCTCTCTCTCTCTCTCTCTCTCTCTCTCTCTCCAACTGTCGGAGGCAACTCGGAGAGGAAGACCCCTGCCAAACACATCCATACAAATTTTAAAATTTACGACACTACTGTCAAACAGAAAATGTTATTTTTATCAATTTTAAATTTTAGATCAAAAATTATGTTGACATAAATTTTTAGATAGAAATAGATTTAAAAAAAAAACTGCTCCCAAACACCCTACTAAATATTTTAAAACACATCAATGCACAACAGATTTTGCTATAAAGCAGTGGGAGACTAATTAATAATTCTCGTGTGATGACTTGACTTCATGGCTCCACGATCCTTCACGTGTGCTCGTGGAGTGCATTTGCTTGACACTGCATAGCCAATTTGGGAGGAGGCTGTTACTGAAAACACATTCTCAGTCAGAAAAATACCCAAGTAATATTTTGTGCATCGAATATGGTGCACAGAGTTATGTCATAATATAATATTTAATTTTATTAAAAAAAATGAAAAGATCTATTTTACATTATAAAAGATGGCGTGTCAAACTCGTACCGCGTATATTTTCAAATATTAAATACGAAACACGTTCAAAAAAAAATACAGGAATAAAATATTTTATGAAAGAGTGAAATATTTTATATATGTATGAAATATTTTGTTATAGTAATGAAACATTTTATTTGACTTTAGAAATAAATTAAAAAAATATAAATAAAATATTTTATTACGTGAACGTAACATTTATTATAAAGATAAAACACGAGAAATGAAACATTTTGTTAGACGAACGTGTAACATTTGTTATAAGGATAAAACATTACATAAATAAAATATTTTGTTATAAAAATAAAACTTAACAAAATATTTTAATTCTATACTAAATATTTCATTTGTGGAACAAAATATTTCACTCTCTCACGTAATATTTTATCCCTACATTTTCATGTTGAATTCGCTCCGTATTTAATGTTCGAAAATGTGCGTCGTCGTACGGATTTGACACGGGCATCCTTTTCTACGCAGAATGAATCTTTTCATATTTTTTTTGACTAATGAGATGAAACGTTGCAATTTAACAAGACTATGTGGACCAGATTCGGTGCACAAAGTATTACTCAAAATACTTCTCGGGCCTACGGCATCCATTGCCAGATTAATCACTCTCTTTTTCCATCCAATCCTTAAGAAGTTGTTAAGTATGATCAAAAAATTATTGAACCAGGGCATATGTATTAATTTCTCAGTGGATTCAACTCTGAATATATGGGGGCATGGAGCTGGTGGTATACTTGGTCATGGTGAAGCAATGCCGTCGCTAAAGCAAATTTTCTCTGTTCTTCTTAAGTGAAGAAACCTGTCAGCACAACATGTTGGGATATCTCAGTACTTCTACTCATTCTGCTCCCATTGTTCACCCCCCCCCCCAGTCTTCTACTATTCAATCCCGGTCATCTCAATTTTCATCTTATGTACGTCTAGTTCTGTACTTGATGCTCGTCAATTTTTTGCCGGGCGAAGGTTCAGATTCTTCGTCAATTCATGACTGGACTTGTGTCGTCCTCTTCATACATTAATATCGTCCATTTCGCCTCCGGTTTGTCCACTCAGTCTTCCGGTTCTTCTCATATGTATCACGGTAACTTTGCTTAGTCAGGCATATATCATGTAGTAGACATTCTGGTTTGAGCTATATATACGTGTAAGTCTCTTAGGGCGTGTTTGATAAAGGAGTTGTCCATCGGTTAGCCGACATCGGTTAACCGGTGGGCCCCGCCTCCGCCCACCCTCCCCCTCACAGAGCGGCCTTAACCGAGGTCGGCTATCTCAATCGACCTTCCGGGGTCGGTTAGCCGCCCCCCCTTAAGCCGTTGTCAAAGACGCCCTTACGTTCCCTTGGGCTATATATACATGCAAGTCTCTTTTATCTCCCATCCACTGGTTATATCAAGATTTGATGTATCGTTATGGTACGTTGCGTATTGCACGTATCGGATTATACCAACCGAATATCGCTACGACCGACGGGTGATACGCAACCGGTACAATACTTATATATATTTAACTATTATATATTTTATTTTATGTTTAATGGATATTAATAGCTCAATTGTCATGGGATGCTTTCTTTAATGGCAAGCCCCGAGTTCGAAACACCGTGAAGTGTGCAAACTTTTTTTGAAATTTCACCTTTCTTAAGGGAAAAAAATTAATAAAAGACGTCCATTGTGTGATTTGAACCGTGCGTCGCTCTCTAACTAACTAACTAACGTAAGATTTTAGTATATATTTTACCATATGAAATATATTTTATATACTTAATACATTACGGTATAATATAATACGGTGCTGTATTATACCGTATCAGTAAAATATTAATACGATCGATATGATCGGACCGTCAAACCTTGAGTTATATCACTAACAATTTGAACGGTGTAACCTTGTTCACTAAATTTTGTATTTTCCAAGAGCTAAAAACGGGGAAGAGGATTGGGTTTGATAAAATGCGTGATGGACTACACTATCTAGATGGAGAGATATATACTTGGGTGGTCATTCTAAAATATGTTGTGGGTCATTATAGAGTTGGTCTAGAGACATCCTCGTCTGATGAAACTCTCCCTGAGAATAGTTCTACAACATCATAGGCTTTTGAGCATCTATCATTTACTACTTTGTCTCGTTTGTTTCCATCTTTTTATGTGTTATGCAGTAAGAATAAGCAAGTTCGTGATGCTTGTAAGTTTGCCGGGCACATTAGGGGCCACTTTGATAAAAAGATAAGTCGGGTTAAGGTGAATTATCTAGAGTGAGGTGATTTAATCTTGATTTGACTCTTTTTATCTTAACCACAGTCGATTAAAGATAAATATGAATTTTTTCACGGTAATAAAAAAAGTGGAATAAGTCACCCGGGGTGAATTAGGGGTGGGTCATTAGAGATGACTTACTAATCCCTAATTCACCCCGTTATCAAAGTGACCCCAAGAGTGTTTATCCATAGTTTAGGACAAGTAGTCAGAGAATTTTTGATATTATTCATTCTGATGCTTGAGGATTGTGCAGTACTGTTCTATCTATTTTTGGTCATAAATGGTTTGTTGCTTTTATTGATTGTCGTTGTCATGTTATTTAGGTTTATTTATTGAAGCATAAGAACGAGGATTCGAGATGATTTAAAGAATTTTATTAAATGATAGATACACAGTTGGGTGCCAAAGTCAGATTCTTCGCATCAACAATGGTGCTGAGTACACAAATCAGGAGTTTTGTGAGAATTTGACTAGTCAAGAAATTCTTCACCATGTGGACACATACAAGAAGACATATATATGTGCACCATCAGCCCCATACCAGACAGAGACAGGTGGGTTCATGTAGACCAGTCTGTGTTACCTCCAAAGGCAAGGCGGTCTCCCGGAGGGCCAAAGAAGAATCACATTAGAGATCTCGATGAGCCACATAAGGTGAGGAGGCAACATAATTGCATGCGGTGCGCGGCCAGACAAGCACCGTGACAACACATGCAAAAGTCCCATCCAATATGCTAGGATAAAAGGGGAAATATATTAGTCGGAACATCAATAAATCATTTATCAAATTAATCTACTATAATAGTAAAGGAGAAAATAAATTTAGAATCATCTGATTGGAAGAAAAACGTGACTCAGATGACACTGTGTTTGAAACAGAAGACGTCCCATCCTCGTAGCACATGATTCACCAATAGGTCTGAATCTGATCACTTGTTGATGAAGAACTGTCGAGAGTAAAAAAAATTACAGAGAACAGAGAATTCGCAGTAGAGTTTTTTGTGGTTCAGAAACTCATAACCGAGGTCCTTATATAGAAGTCTAAGTAACCCTTGGCCAAGGCCCAATAGACGCGACTCAACGGTAGGCCCAAATCAAATTCAAATCCGATAAACCGAAGCGGCCCAGCCCAGCCCAACACGGCTCGGCACAAACAAACAAATATATTATTTATTTATATTCGATCAAATCATTCAATCCGAAACATAATTCGAGATCACAGATAGTGTAGCTCAGCCAACTGTGGGAAGGGGTAGAGGTAGGGGGCGAAGTGTGCCAGCTAGGGGTTTGCTTGGGAATAGCATTTAATGACTTGTGACATGTTGGTACATTTAATTTATTTTTAGTCTTAGTTTAACTATATATGCAATTGGTGCTAAGTATTTGTTTTTCTTTGTAGGATGCAGGAAAGGTGCAGAGGCAGGGATAGATCAGGTGCACTAGCTACAATTTTTGAAGCACCACCCTTTGCCCTCATTTCATAATTTGTACTAGCACCCCATTTGTGCTTTAAACATTGTCTTTTGTCATAACAATACTCTATTTTGGATGTATGGAAAACCTAAATTATCTCTTAGCAGTAAATGGAAGTGTGGACACCTTGTGTGTCATTTTGTTCTATGAATGGTTTGTGAACATGTTTGTGAATGATTCTGTGAACTAGCATACATGTTCTGTGAGGCTTATATGATTGGTTCTGTGACTGGTTTGTGAACATGTTTCTATGAAGTGTGAACAGGTTTGTGAATGCTTTATTGTAAGCACTTGATTGGGTGAACGTTTACTGTAAGCAGGGTTCGCCGACTCGCTGGGTCGTACCGGATCAGGATCTTCCTGATCCGATATGATACGGCCGAGTCACATCCGACTCGGCCTGACTCGGCCCTCTCTCTCCCTCTCCTCTACTCACCCCCTCCTCTCTCTCTCTCTCACACTGTGACTCGGCCCGACTCGGCCGATCCTGGAGGTGATCTGTAGGATATCAGGTTTTGCCGGATACGGTACGGCACGCCCGAGTCGACCTGAGTCGGATCGAGTCATCAAACCATGACTGTAAGCACTTGAAGTGTGAACAAGTTTGTGAATGTGTGTGAATGTTTTACTGTGAAGTGTGGCCAGATGTGAACAGGTTGGTTCTGGGAGACTGTCATGATGTGGCCAGAAGTGTGGCCAGATGAGCAGGTTGGTTCTGATTGTATGTTTGTCTGTGCATGTTTTACTGGTGATTCTTTTCGGGCCTTGTTAAATGTGTGCCATTGAGTGCATTCAAAAGATAAGTGTATTGTAAGCACTTGACAATGAACCATATTTTTTGTTTTTCAGAATTTTCATGATGCTTTTTCCCTCCCTCTTTCTCGGAGATAATCTGGTTTCATCTGGCTTCACTTCCAAAACCCCCTTATATGAAATGCTGAAAATAAAGAGTAATAATTCCACAAGGAGTAAGAGTAAAGCAACATATAACCAAAGGTGGATGTGTCTATTACTTCTCAAAGCATATTTATTTACTTTGATTATGGCTTGAGTTCCAAATACAAAGTTGGGTTTTACTTCTTATAGAGGTGGAAAAATGATCCCTAGACCTCGTACCATATTTTTCTATTTTTTTGTTGGAGAAGACCGTCTGACACTCGGGAAAGTCTGCAAACACTAGAAACAAAAGACGTCAGAAGGAGCCCCATGCGTTATCCCATGAGACAACCCTATGATGCTTAAGTCAGCACTCGGGAGACGATGAAACAGGAAAGAGGGTGAGAGGGAAAGAGTTGAGGAATGGCAAAGCAAGCATGGAGGAACGGTTTGCCTTCCGTGGAGGTTCTCGCTGTAACCAGTGGGCACTCGGAGAGTGATCACTGGGATGGTCCTCGGATGGCAGTCGGAGCTTGGCGGAGGCTCACTCTCTTGACAGCAAGTCAGCTTCTCTCTTTCCTTGTCTGGAGCTGAGTGTGTGTTTCTTGGTGAGAATCACCGTGTCCCTGCTTGTCCGTCGAAGTCTCATTTATAGGGGGTTGTCATGGTAGCAAGAGCCAGTCCCTTAGCAGGGAATGACGTAAGTCGTGGAGTAACGTCTCCCGCGATCGTAGGGAGTTTCCCATCGAGGGTCCGTTCCTCCGGAGTCGGACGGTTCTCTTGCGAGTCTTACGGCGCCTGGGGGGCGTGCTCGCCCATAGTGGAGTTGAGGCCGACATCGTGGGAGGTAACGTTTGGTCGCCGGAGGGTCATCCGGTGGCTGTTGCGCATGGGTCGAAGCCCTTCATGCGCTGGCAGATCCAAGGACGATCCGTCCCGGGCCGTCCGTGACGGGCTGCGGTTGTCGAGACCCGACAGGCGTGTTAAACACTATACGTGGGTCTGACGGAAATGGACCTTACGTGGATCAAGCTGATTTTATCCTCTTCACTTCTCAAAACTAATTTGTTCGCTTTCTTTCCCTTAGTTTCAAGATTTAGTTTGGTAGGTGAACATGTCCTCTCTCATCTATATGGAAAGAATGGCTTAAATGGTGCATTGAATTTGGCATTGAGGCAAATGCAATTGTTGTTGTCTCATATGACTGGAGACTGTCATGATCTACAGCTGTAATGTTGTATAATAGGCTTGCAGTTCACATCCAACTTGTTCAATTTACTGATTGTAGCTTAATAACCATATTTATCTGGTAATGGCTTGTGGTTTCATTTTTTAACAAGTTATTGAATGATTTGTGAACATACTTCTTGTATGAACAGGATTCTTGTATTTACAAGTTTATGAGTAGCTTAATGAATGATTTGTGAGCTTAAGTGTGAATGATTTGTGAGTTTAAGTGTCACTGATTATGATTTGTGGGATAGCTCTGCTTAATGAAAAGCCACTGCCAACCTAAAGTAGACAACTGACTCTTATCGGTGACCATCCATAAGCTACAGGCTAAAGTAACCAGTTAAATTGATAAACAAGTAACACAGACCAAGAAGGTATCCGATGAATTCATTACATACAATAATTCGCACCGGACAAAAGATGGGAATAGAATCCACTTAATGTACAGAAATTATGATTCCCAAAACACTAATCTTCCTAAATAGATGTCAAATTACATAGTAAATTACAAGGTGCATTGCAAATTAAATGGCAAAGCACGTTATGATCTTCGTTCCTTCTTCCATCACTCTTGCAAGGGATGACATCTTGTTTGACAATTCTCAATTTGACTGCAACATATCAATCTTCGCTTCAAGAGACTCTAACTTATCTCGTTTCCGTTCCAACGATCTAAACTTCATATCTAACGGTGTCTCCATACTTATTAGTTGATATTTCAAGTCTATCGTAGAATGGTGCTCATCATCGACCCATATAAAGTATCCACAAGTACTCTCTTCCTGCAACAAAATATACAGAAATTAACACAATGATAATCATAGAAGCACAGCATTAAACATGTAACATGCACAAGTTTAATGATTACATTTCATCGTGCACATCGATAGAATCGTTTCCACTTGCTCGATTCTTAAGTCGAGATATATGCCTTGCATGCCTTGTTACAGTGACACTATGAGGTATCCCGTACCTGCTTCTAATTAAGTGGAGGTCGACTACATGAGTGTCCACTCGTCTCCTCACTCATAGTCACCCGTTAACGAACCTATAGCCTGTGCAAAGTAAAGAAGCCAGTGGTTATTTTCCTGAGACGTTCTGTGGATGCCAGCAAGGTAGACCAGATATCTCCGTTGTTGATCTCGTTACAAGCCTCCTCTATAGGCGCTGGTGATCTCCTATCTGACAGCAAAGAACTAACTATGTCATTACTGATGTCGTTACTGGCGTTCGCTACAGACGCTAGCGATCTCTTATCCGTAGTAAGGAGCCACCTGTGTCGTTGCCGATTGGCTTGCGCTACAGGCGTCGATGACCACCTGTATGGCAATGTTCCAGTTATGCCGCTACTCTGAATGATTGTCGTCCACTACATACGCCAAAGGGAGGGGACGATTGGAGGGAGAGGGAGATAGGGGGGAAGGTCGAGGAGAGGGAGTGAGAGAGGAGAGGGGTAGACAACATAAAGAGATGTTGACAAAGGGTAAAAAGGTTAACTGATATGTTCCGTTACCTATGTTTCATCTAATCTTAACCTCAAGGGCACGGGGTCTCTGGATAGACGATTTTAAGTATATTACGATAAATTCTATAAATGTAAGAATACATGGGTAATTTAATAAGATTTTAAAAATATATAGATATTTTTTTCTACAGTGTTTACACCACTTTTAAAAATTGTGAGAGTCTAGAAAAAGGGAGATGTTCACATGGGGCCGGCACCATGGCTATTTGCCATGGTGCCGGCATCTGGACCCTTGATTGCATGGGACCGACTCCATGCGATCATCAACCTCATGAGATGGAAGGCTCAGATGATGCCGGCACCATGGCAAATAGCCATGGGGCCGGCCCCATGTGAACATCTCTCCTAGAAAAAAATTATATATATATATATATATATTTAAAATTCAAACACTCTGATATTGTGTGAATTCAAAAGGGAAAGGGGGAAAAGGGAGATGGGCCGGTGGAAGTAAAAACCCCCCTGGTGGGTTTGGATTCCCGTCCGTTGGAAGGAAGAGGCCGAGGAGTACGCTGGCTGGACACCAACTGCCAGACCCAGGCTGGCGCGGTGAGAGTGGGGGGGGGGGGGGGGAGGGGTGTTTGCCAGCAGGAGTCACATGGGTTGCGGGCCCCACCCCCAAATCGGGCCAAACCAAATCCTCCCGCATCTTTGTCGCGGTCTGGTCACTTCGCCCGTTTCAAAAATCGCAGGCTTTACCTGACGCCTCACCCGACTCCAAGCAATAACTGGCCCGATCGCCTTCGAATGACAGTACTTTCCTATTCTATGATGCGACGGCCAGCCAATCACAGTTAAGAGTCATGCTATCGTTTCATGTCAACCGTTTCCCGAGGCGAAAACCCTACTTCCGCGCTCTCCAGCTATAAATAAAAACGCACTTGGCGTGGCCTCCTCTCTCTCTCTCTCTCTCTCTCTCTCTCTCTTTTCCTGCTTCTTCTCGGCCGGAGCTGATTGCGAGTTCTCTGGTTCACAAGATATAGAGAGAGAGAGAGAGAGAGAGGGAGAATGGGGATCGACAGGGTTTCCTTCGTGGTCATGGCGGTGGCGGCCATCGTGTTCGGCGTCGCGCTCCCCGCCGTCCGGGCACAGAGCGAGGCCCCGGCTCCGGCACCCGCCAGCGACGGTTCGTTCGCCGCCCTCACAACCCCCACCGCGATCCCGATCTCGGCTTTTCTTCTTTTGATCTTTGCTTCGATTCTGCTGCATTTGCGATTCTGGTCTTTCTTTGGCTCTTCTCCCGCATTCTGTGGTCCTGACCTCCGGTTCTTGTCGAAGAATGTGGCGGCTCATGTTCTTGTTAGATTCCTACAAAGAAGGCTGATTTTGTTCAATTACCAGGGGGCCCGTGTCTCCCTTGTGCCATGTTTAGATCTGTTCCGTTTCTTTTCTTGATCCCTTCATGTTGCCGAGGATCTTGGTTCTGTGGGGGTGGGGGGGGGTCGATCCTGCCTAAAGGAGAACCGCTTCCCCTTCCCCACTTCTTTTCTTTTTTTTGCTGCGGTTCTGATTCTTCTCTCTGCTCCTTCTCCACAGGGACGTCGATAGATCAGGGGATCGCCTACGTGCTGATGGTGGTGGCGCTGGCTCTCACATACCTCATCCACCCCTTGGACGCCTCCCCTTACAAGCTCTTCTGATCCTCCTCCCCCCCCTCCCCAGCACTAGATGGGCTGGATTTAGAGTTGCTGATGATGCTTCTGTGAAGAGAAATGGTAGAAGAGGGGCCAGATTTGTAACATAGCCTTTGGTGTTTTAAATTGCTATCTCTCTCCCTTTGATTACTTGATGTTGGCTTTGTGGTTTGCTTCTCCTCTAATGATTTGCCTTCACCATTCTGTGTAAAATGCTGCCATCTTTTTTTCTCCTTTTTGCTATATATATATATATATAAAATTCATCCTTCTCCCTCCTAATTTCAGATGTCGTTGGGAAATAAATGCAAGAGATCTATCATAGGGTATGCAAACATGTGGAGATATATTTTTACTAGTATTAAAACGTATTTTTTATTATATTCAGCATGGACAACTGAAAAAAGAAAAAAAAGATTAGGTAGAGCCAATGCTGCTTCTTGAATCTTGATGCAGTGGCTTGGTTTGGTTTGGTGGTGGAATTGAGGTATATATTTCAAGTGACATCTTCGAGGATGAGCAAATATTGTGATCGATGTGCAAATAAGTAACGTTAAAAAAATAAAACTGCTTTTAGAAGAAAAAAAAAAGAGCAAAAGAAGGGCTGCAAGGGAATACGAGAGCATCTTTTTTAGGGACTAAAATATCACGACTGATGCGCAAATAGTGTAAAATATATTAAAATTATTTTCATAAAAATTAAGATGATATTTGGTTGAGATGGTAAGTACGGATTAAGGGTCTCTTTGGGAACATGATATGGAAAATTGGATTAAGGGTCTCTTTAGTAACGGAATACGGAAAATTGGGTTAATTTAAATTTAAGTAAGTTATTTCTATTTTTATTACTTTTTTACTTTGATATCTTATCTGGGATAAGGTAGAATCATTAATTCTATTTTTTTTTAGTAGAATTAGTTATTCTAAAAAAAGTTAGGTTAGGGGTGAGAAAATTTACATGGCTTATCAAATTATATTTTTTCTTATTCTTCGAGTTAAAGTCTCTTATTCCTCCTTTATTCAATTATCAGAGGTCCTTTTTAATGATTAGAATTTATGACATCTTGACTATCTCAGTCAAATAAGATTCATCGTCTCGATCTGCGCATGGATTTATAGAGATTTTTTTGATAAGGAGAGAGACGTACTCATTATTAGAATAAATTGAAAATCTTAAAAATCTTATGGAGATCAGGTTTTGGAGATTATGATAGAGATTTATGACAGATTAGGATGAGATTAGGGTAATTTGCGGATATGGCATGGGCGACGAGATGGGTTAAAGTGGGATTAGACGTGGAAGAATATGATTTGAATTTTAAAAAGGTTGTCGCGTCACGGTGGACGATGTACGGAGGAGGGCGAATGTGAATTCAACTCTCGTCAAATGTGACTGTTCTTCTCGGACAAATTCACCAACAACTTGACACACTACGCACTAAGGAGTACCCCCTCTATCAAGGTGGCCTTAAAAAGTGCATCGTTTAAACCTTCCTTATATATATATATTATGTACGGTCGATTCGCTCGCTAATGTTTAGAATAAGTTAAGAAATCTTATTCTACCTTATTCTAACGATCCCTCTCTGTTAATCGAGCGTGGACGCCGTGTTCGACCCCTTGAATTCGAACACGTCGCCCGAACTCGGATAATTGAGATTGTGTGAGGGAGAGCGTGGATCTCTCGACGATTTCTCTCTCACCGGGTGCGACAATCTCCCGATAATACCGTTAACAAACCGAGCCGTATCAAACCTGCCCTAATGTAATAATGATGTACAGATCACAGAAGTGTGACCTTGATTCTAAATTTTAAAACTTCCCATATTGTAGTAATACTAAAATTTGAGAAGGCTGTATCTGGGCAAGCATTAGTCTCTCCATTTACATCAACTTGCTACCTTTAGATATAACAAAAGTGACGGGGGATTTAAAACAACAGAATTATCCTTTCTTTGTCTTCTCCCTCCTCTCCTCTGTTACAGAAGAAGTATCCGAACTTCAAATATAATATCTTCTTTTTACTATTTTATGGCAAGACAAATATTCGAACTTTAAATATAATATCTCTCTCTCTTTTTTAAATTTTTTTGTATCTCTACTGAATTGAATTTTATCTATGGTGATCATTTGGCGTGTTCGGAAATCAAAATTGAAGAGTAGGTCCTCACTGAAGGTGGAAGATCGTTGCGAAGGACACACTTCTGTTTAGGGAGTTTTAACTACTGTTGTTTTTCTTTCTTCTGTCAGAATGTGTCTAGTTATTGATTATTCGTGCCTTCTTTTTTTATTTTCTTAGCTACCTACCATATGTAGAAATTATTATAAGACGAATCAATATATAAATACCATGCTTTATTGATTTGAAAATTGATATTTTCATGAAATTTCTTGGTAGGGAGACTTAAAAATAGATATTATCATACCGTGCCTTTACAAGAAAGTTGATTATTATATCACTTTTTCTTTCCCAGGATGCTTCCGATGCCATCGACGTGCATCGTTATTTTGCACACAAAATACCGACGGAGGATCTCAAAGATTTCCTGGCCATATGTGCCTTCGGAAACATCTTGCCTGTTTTTGAATTTGCGAAAACATTGTCATAGCTTTCATTGCTGTCCAATTTTCATAGATTTCGTAGCACCATGACATCCTTTGGGTAACGATTTCTTTATATTCTTCGAAGGGTAATGCTTTGTGCACCGAATCTGGTGCATAAAATCACGTCATTATGTAACATCCTCTTTTATTGACCCAAAAATTAGGTGAAATGATGATTCTTACACAGAAAACGACGTTCGCGTCAGACTTATACAACCCACTTTTTCGCCCATTAAATACGGAGCGCACTTGACAGGAAAAATAGGGCTGAATTATTTTATAAGACTGAAATATTTTACATATAAGTGAAACATTTAGTATAGGATTAAAATATTTTGTTAAATTCTTGCAAAAAATATTTCATTCATATTTTATTAATTTATTTTTATAAAATATTTCATTGATTTATTTTTATATTCAAACAAAATGTTTCTTTCATTTAACGAATGTTTTCATTCTTATAACAAGATGTTCCGTTCATATAGCAAAATAATGTTTTCTTTCGATTTATTTTTATAGTCAAACAAAATATTTCGTTCATGTAACAAATGTTTCATTCTTGTAATAAAATATTTTATTCATATACAGAATATTTTAATCTTACAAAATATTTTAATCCTATGATTTTCTGTCAAATGCACTCTGCATTTAATGGGCAAAAAAGTAGATCGTATAGGTCTGACGTGAGCGTCATTTTCTATGCAAAAATCATCATTTCACCTAATTTTTGAGCCAACGAGAGAGGGTGTTACATAATGACGTGATTTTGTGCACCGGAATCGGTGCACAAAGCATTGCTCATTCTTGAAAGCTTATTTGACTAAAAGCTATCATTACCAGTTCTTTTCAGTGTTATCAGAACCGGACCGGCCGATCGAACTGGTTCGACCGTGAACCGGTCTAGGAACCGGTCCGATTAGGCCGGTCCGATCTAACGTTAAAAAATCAGACGAATCGGACGAACCGCGGTTCGACCGGTGAACCGGTCCAAATCGATTCGACCCTATTCACCCTTCAAAAAAATATAAAAATATTTAAAATTGAAGCAACCAATTGTATTTTCTTATATTCGACCAACCCGCCCCGCCTCAACTCAACCCAACCCTCTGCACCCATTCTGCTATCCTCGACTATGCCGAGCTCCTTGAGCCTGGTCACGACCGATGTTAAGTATGAGTTTGTATCCTTCGCCTCCGATTGGGTGATGTTCAATGGCTTTCGTTAATTTCTGGTTTTAGAATGAACAGGCCCCTCAACAATCAGTCAAAGCCCCCGCCGCTGAAGCCCTCGCACCCGAAGCCGAGATGCCGGCACCGGTTGAGGTGACACCAGAGCTTAGCATGATGCCGGTGACTGAGGTAATTGTAGGTGCCCACCCTCCTGATATTTTGTGGATTCAACTAGCCGTGTCGTGGTACGAGTGGCCAACTATGCTCAACGTGACCAGGTACCTGAAGTGTCAAGAAGGGCAGCCATTCCCCGGGCTCACCGGCGATCGATAGCCAAGTCCCGGGTATTCTTCATCCCGATAGCCGAGCTGAGATTAGTGTCGGCTTTGAGAATGAGTGCAGTCATCTTATATTCGATCAATCCATTTAATTCGACACAACTCGAGCCCACGTCTTATGTCCCTTGAGTCCTGACCCAAGGGTGAACTCTCCAACATATAAAATCAAGAAAGTCTTTCCAACTTCTAATACGGGACTAAACATTACGATTCAAACCGTTTCGATTGAACGGTCAAATCGATTCGAACTAAATCAGCTCATTGTCCGGTTCAGACACCGGTCCAGTTCTGATAACATTAATTCTTTTGTTAAAATTCTTACCCTTAGGTGTACCTTCACCCCCTGAATGGAAGGTGGAAGCAGAAAAAAATCATATATCAAGTAATATTGAGAGAGATAGCAAAATCAAAATGAATAGTTCAAATTATCCGGACAACCATTTCTATTATGGATATCCAACAGATATGAGAGCAAATTCGGATAATCCAAACATGTATACAAGCAAAGGCACAACCAAATCATATCTAAACACCGTTGACAGGCCAACTTAAAACATTTATCTATAATAACCCATCACACAATCTGTGCCATTCCGAAGATTACTGCATGGCATCGAACGGGGAGAAACCCTCCTCACGTTGATGAGAAAATGCTCGTCGCCTTTGTACTTACATTGCCCTTATCCAGACAAGAGTACACAAAAAATGACTTCCATCAGCAACAAATCGTTTGAACGACAAAGAACACAAGGAGGGGGGAAAAAAAGCCAAAAGAAAAAGGCTATTTGCCATCCGTCGCCACCCAGAGTGGCATGCTGATGATCTTTATTCTTCTTCTGTTCAAAGCATGTGGAGGCTGCCATCTTTTCTATCGCCTTGTAACTAGTACTTTTGGACTGTCTCTGGAAGGCAACCGAGGCAGTTGAGTCCCATCCTTCACGAAACCCCCCCACGGGGAAGAAAGAAGAGTCTCATCAGACTCAAAACACATGGGAAATTTTTTTTGTCTGCCTGAAGAAACAAATACCAACGAGCTCCTCGTTTACAATGCAAAACCTCGTGGCAGCACCCTGTCCTATGTCCTTGGAAATTCCTGTAAATCCTCATCTGACACGCTGCAAGACGGCTACCCAAATCTCTCTTCTTCACAATGCGAAAGAGAGCAGGGATAGAAATGCTCTGACATGGTGGTTGATGTGTACTTAGCCAAAATCAGATTGGCATCTTTGCTGAAGCGCCCGCCCCGAATGGCTGTTGCCAGTGGGTCGAAGCAAAAAAGAAACGCAGCACGGCTATCGGAAGCTCACATCATGAACTCGAATGTCTGCGATGTAGGGCATGCTTGACAGCTTCATAAAATGAAATCACAATACCAACAGAAGGGCCAGCCCGGCCTACACGTGGGCCAACGCCTGTAAAAAGTCCTCTCAGACCTTGTCCCCTGTTCCAGATTTACAATTTGTAAGACCCAACATACAAAATCCTCAAACATAACCAGTTGGATTAATGCATGATGTGTACACACCGTTGTATTACAATAATTAGATGACGGGTCTAACACCCAATATGCACCACTGGTACGATGCAGAAATGTATGTGCTTAAGGTGATGCCCTCTTTCTTTTCTCTAGTGAAATCCTTTGGGATGTACTAACTGACCAATATGCCAGGATATCATTCTATCATCTAATCTAGGAGCTGCTTTTGTACATAAAATTCTGAGGCACAGAAAAAGGACACAGTGAGAGGGAGAGAAAAAGAGACGTACCTCCAAACCTCGACCAATGTTTCCCTTGTAGTCATCTTTAACACCCTAGTTGGATCCTTCTGTAATAGTCATCCAATGCGGCTAGTTAATAAATGGAAAAAATAGAGTAAAAAAAAAACTGGTGGCCAGGCAACGAATATACTAAAGTACAGACAAATCTGTGAAATACTCTTTACAGGTACTAACTCATAAATCGTGTACAACTACTTCGAGTTTTCTCTTTTTTTGTTTTCTGGAAGGTGAGTTCAAGTTTTCCATTTGAAATATTCCAAGTGCGTGATGATACTGGAAATCGTACACAAACCTCTATTTGTCTTCGGGTTTTAGCAACATCGAGAGGGCATGTAAGCACTGCTGCAAGGCTTCCTGCAACAAAACCTGCTGCAAAATTGGCACCTAAAACACTTGACGCATTGCGGCCTTCACCAACTAGCCCAAGCAATCTTCTCCTTATCTGTGCCAAGAAACTAATGGTTTAGCCATACAAGAGTCCTTAAGAAAATTAGGAGCACTCAACTCAGCTTTAAAAACAGTGAGTGCACTTGCAGAGGAACTCACAGTTTCTATGGATACAAGAAGTGGACTTACCGGCTCAAGGGTTGACCAACAGATTGCAGAGAAAGGAACGTCTCGAGAAAGTTGCGCACCCACACCAATCCACAAAATGCGATAACTTTGTACTGTTTCCATAAACAACATAAAGATGCATTGAATACAAAAACACTTGGGGAAAATTTCAAGGTAACTCATGGTTCTAGGTTTCTCTTTTTGTAGAAAGTTTAAGAGAAAAAACTCTGGATCACGGTTCTAAGATGACTCAGATGAGATTTTGGGGCTACAGAGTCTTGATTCTTTGAACCGAGTAATAAAGAAAGGTCAACTTAACAAAGGCACTGTATGATCATAAACACAAAATGGATGAAAGGAAGCAAAATGTCAACTTCATTATGCAAGGATTAGGTGTCAAACCCTTTGAAAATGTAGTATGAAATCCAGGCAATGATTCCCCCTTGTGTGGTCAAGTGGCCAGATTGTGGTGGGGACACCAGTGCAAATCACCGGTTTGACCTGGTCATGGTCTACCGCCATTGTCGTCGCACCTCACGAGCCCTTTGACTGCAGTGAGTCTATTTTTTAATAGGCTAGTTTAAATTTTTTTGGAGGGAGTTTGAATTTTGTTTCATTTTGGCAAGCTTAGTGAGGACTGAGGAGCATTTTTTAGTAGGCTAGGTTGGAGGGAATATGCTGTTTCATTTTGAGCAAATCTGGGTAGCCCTTCTCTGGTGTGGGGGGCTATAAAAGGAGCTTGTACTTCATTGTTTAAAGGCATTGAAGAAGGAATACGAAAAACTAGGTTTTCTTTTCACCTGTTCACCTCGAACGAGGAGCCCTTTAGGGGCAAAGCTCTTCCTTCTCCTCCTCTGCCATTAGGTTGAACTAAGGCAGCACTCTCAAGGAAACCGACTAGTGTCCAATTATATCACCCAATTTGATCAATTGCTTATGCATTGAGGTGTAAATGAAGACACTGATGTCACCCTTTCTAGATTTAGGGCCAGTTTGAGGAAGGATATCCGGAGAGAGCTATTCCTTAATGATGTCTCCACACTGGGGCATGCCTATTAGCTAGCCCAAATTTCAGAGGGTTCCCATCCCTAGGATGGCAGTATCGGCCGAAACGTATCGGTTTCGGCCCATACCGAAACGAATTCGGACCTGCTCACTGTAGCAGGTCCGAAACTAAAAAAAACTATTTTAATGGTTTCGGGCAAAACCGATACCGGTTTCGGTCCGAAACTCACCCGTTTCGGTCCGAAACCAGACGGTTTCAGCCGAAACCGGACTTGCTCACTGTAATTTTTGCCTTTTTTGAATGTTTTGAACCGGTTTCGGTCGAAACCAAAACCAAAACCGGTACGTTTCGATTTCAATACTGGTCGAAACCGGTACTACCATCCTTGTCTCATCCCATGCCGAGTAGACCCCCATGAGTCTGTGAAAGGTTCCATAACCACCCAATATGCTGGCACCACGAGTGAGAGCCAGACTACCCAAAATGGTTCAAGTAGGTCCACCCAAATGAGCGAGAGATTAGGCAACTCACAATTCTCCACAGCCTGCACCCGTACCACTTCCCCACCCATGAGAAGAGATGATTGGGGAAAGGGGGTTGTCATTTCAAAGCCACTCCAAGGTAATAGTTCCGAAATGTTGGTTTTAGGTGTCATGGTCACGGTCATGAGCATACCAGCACCTTACTAGGTCCCTTCACGTAGGAGAGCAGGAGATTGACAAGCACATTTGTATCAACAATGAGTCTCACGAACATTTTGCAGATTCCCACGTGTTTCCATGAGTTTCAAGAGGGTGACTATATCATAATCTGAGTCTGACCTGAGCGGTACCCTACGAGAATCGTGAATAAAGTACAAGCTCGAGGTGCTGGTCCTTTCCAAGTTTTGAAACGAGTCGGACCAAACACATATGTTATTGATTTGCCACTTGACTGGGGAATTTGCTCCACCTTCAACGAAAATATCTAGTTGCGGACTAGGAGCCGCTGGTTATTCCTGATGATTCTTTTGAGCCTTCTCCACCTCTTGAGAGCTAAAACCCGAGTGTCTAGCAGCCATATTTCTTACATGACACATGCAGATAGATGGTATACCAGAGGAACAGAATATCTCTACCAGGAATGGGGGATATCTGCGATACCTTGTATGCTAGAGGGGTGCCCGCCATCAAACGACTCACGGATTTCTAGAGAGGAGCTGCAACGTATAGATCTAGACATGTTGAAGCAACATCAGAGGGGTCTAGTCCCTTACTCGTCAAGGTCGAGTTCGTCCTACCCCTGGAAGGTTGGTGCAGACACAAGTGCAAATTGCCTATCTTACCTGACCACAGTGTACCACTATCGTCATCACACCTCACCGACCCTTTGGCTACAATGAGTCAATTTTTTAGTAGGCAAATTTGAGTCTTTTTGGAGGGAGTTTGAATTTTGTTTGCTTTTGGCAATATTTTGACAAGCTTAGTGAGGATATGTTTTTTTAGTAAGCTAGGTTGGAGAGAATATGTTGTTTTATTTTGGGCAAGTTTGGGTCACCGTTCTCTAGTGTGGAGGGCTATAAAAGGAGCATGCACTTCATTGTTTAAACTAATTGAAGAAATAATAAAAAAGATTAGGTTTTCTTTTTACTTGTTCGCCTCGAATGAGGAGCCCGTGAGGGGCAAACCCATTGCCTTCCCACCTGCCACCTCTCTCTCTCTCTCTCTCTCTCTCATATGAACTCCTCTTCCCATCCTCTTCTTCTCCCTCCCTGTTTAACCTACGGAAATAAATAAATAAATATATATGTAAATATTTCTCCTTTGAAGAAGAAAATGCACATTTGTAGTTATTTAGGTAGCAAGTGTATTATTATTTTCGCGAATTTATGTTTATCAGACGATTAGGATTCGAGTACGGGACATTTCCCCATCGACCATAGTCGATGTTTATTTATATCGGCGTGAAGTCCGAATACCCTTGATTAATTGTCAAAGAAAATATTTTTTGGCCTCCACGATGTCAGCTGTGATATTGGGGGTTTTATCTAACATATTTGATCAAGGAGATCACCCATTAGAGATACACATTTGTAGGAGAAAACTAAATATTTCATTCTTTGGATTCATCCTTACAAAATACAAGAAATCTCGATTACATAGTCGGGTCATTTGATTTACATGTGACCTAAATTCCACCATCAGAGCAGACCGTTGAATGAGTCTCATAGAGATCAAACCCCTTTTTTTGATATATTTACAATTTCGGACCTGTCATGGATCTCTACAATTTTTCACTTTTGGTGGTACTTATGTAGTTTTCCCCCTTTAGAGTATTTCTGCAATTGTCTCGTCATTGGGGGTATTTATGCAATTTGTCCAAACCAAGGATATTTCGATAACATCCGGATTGAACAGGAGTTTTTGTATAATCTTGGAATGAGACGTAAGTCCCTCATTGGGGGATACCCGTGGATCAAAGACTCTCGGGAGATTACTTCCCCTTCTCGAGCTCTCATGGGTTGGGGTCTAGCTTTGCGCGTCCATCAGTGCAACGCCGGGGATCGACCTGCCTGGTCAGGTCGCGGGGTTCAAGGGGGCAGCGAGGGGGGGGGAGGGCAGAGCCCCCTGAATTTTTTTTTTCTATAATCCCTCTCCAAGGAGTGGCATGACCCGATGTTCATAGACAATCAAGACTTATACAAATTTTTCGGACACATCCCGGATGTCCATACAGTTATAAGACTCGAAAAGGCCTTCCTATGAGGTTAGAATTCCGAGGGGGCATACTCTCATTTCCCCAAAGAGATACACAGATTGCATAATTCACATAGTGGTCGGTGATGCACATGAGTTAAGAGGGTTTTTCTCTCTATAGCATACCCTCACAGTACAACACAATCACCACACAAGCACAAAACCTAGGGAGATGGGCCTTCAAAAGAAAACACAAGCACCAAGCACTTCCCATGTGCTCTGTCTCTCTGTCTGCGTTCTTCCTCTCTCCAAATGAGGGCCCCACTGGGGTATTTATAGAGTCCCGAGGGAATCCCGGCGGTTACACGCTCCATCCGGGGCAAAATGAGGGATTTAGGGCTTGATCCGGACTAAACCTCTAGGTTGAAGAGTTGTTCCCGGGCCAAAATCCCGTAGAAAGGATGGATCCGGGCCAAACCCCCATATGGGGAGGGTGGAACCGGACCAAAACCCTATGGGGAGGGGTGGAACTGGGCCAAAACCTCCACATGGGGGTTGGACCCAGTCCAAACCCCCCATATGGGGGTGAATATGGGGGTTGGACCCGGTCCAAACCCCCCATATGGGAATGCAATCGGGGCAAAAACCCCCTTTGGGGGAGGTGGACCCGGGGCAACCCCTCCAAAGGGGGGTGGGAACCAGGGCAAACCCCCCTTGGGGGGGGTGGACCCGAGGCAAACCCCCTTTGGGGGTGGACCCAGTCCAAAAACCCCTCTAGAGGAGTATAGAAGGGGGCAACCCCTATAAATAGCCTATTCATTTATTATTTTTATTTTTTGTGTGTCATTTTATTTTTGCCTTCAACACTCCCATTCTATTCTTCTTTGTCTTCTTCCTCTTGTCTTCATCCTTTTGTCTTCTCCCAACTTCTTCTCTTCTCAGCCCACCACGAGCAAGGGGCCGGCCCTTGTTGCGTAGTCACCAATCCACTCACCACTCGCCATGCCCTCATGCTGCAGCCTGCATAGCTGCTCGCCAACGCCACTTGTGTCCCATGCGTCCGTTCCTGCACCTGCCACACCGACCACGACGATCTTTGTCTGTCTTTGTCCGCACCTTCCCTGACCCCTCCGCTTAGTCACAATGCAACCTATCTAGCCCCAGGAGAGAGGCGCTCGAGGTGACCAAGGGGTAGCCTTAAGCCTCAAATGCCTAGGCAATGGTCTAGGACGTTTAAGGCAACATTTCATTAAAACCATAAATAGGTCAAATATGTACATATTTCATTAAATATGTCAGCAACACATATAAAACATATAAGAATACTGAAATTATACACGCACGTGTTATAGGAATGGGCTGGGTGTCCCAAGTGGGCTCAGCCCAAAGGCGGCCATGGCCTTTGGCTAATCGACGAGGAGAGATTGGCTTAGGCGAGGTGAACTATTGGCGACTAGCCTCGCTTCAACGCCTAGGTGAGCACCTCAAGCACCTATGACATCATAGGTCGCAACCACACAGGCCGCAGCTTTCTGGCTTGGCAATGCCCAAGCCAGCCACGACGCACCCCCTTATCTCGTCCAACACCATTGCACATTGCCACGACCTGTGTGAGTCCAGCAGCTTCAATTGGCATCATAGTACCAGTGACAGACTTACCCAGGTCGTCATCGCCAAGTCTCCCCTTCCACGGGCACATCAACCTACTCATGTATTCCTAAGTTTTCGTTGTAGCATGTTATCACCCTACGAGGGGTGGACCTCAAATTTTTGTGTTTATAATAATTAAATTGTTCATTCTGTCTCAAAAAGTGCAACAACCGAGTGGTCGTCTCCCACACCTCGGCGTGGAGGTAATCTCTAACTCCTTGGTTTGAGTTTATTTGTTCATTTAGTACACCGTTGAATGTCGAGTGCCATTGAGCGTTCGGTAGTTAAACCACTATTGATTTAATAGCTGGTCAAAGAGTGTTGCGCGGTACCGCCTATAGGCACTAATCGATTCGTTGATAGTTGAGTGCCCAAACCTTGATGGTTTCTTAACCGCGTCGATCCGTCATTTTTCAACTTGAGTGGCACGCGAAATTTTCCCAACTTGGATCTACGTCAAAGGTAGTATCCTTTGAAACTAACGGAACATTTGTGAGAATAGAGTCGAGATGTTGGTCAATTTAGGATCGAGTCAACCCTGTTTAGCCCCTATCCTACGTCAGGATGGCCAGGTAATTACAACTCCCCAGCTGTGAGAGCAGGAATCAGGGCATCCTCAACATTTTCCCCTAAATAGGGAATTCCACCTCCTTCATACAGGTACTCCAGGCCTGGGCTTCCCATTGTAGAAAGTAATATTATTTCCACAAACCCACCACTTTGGGGAGTACACAAGCATAGGTCCCTGAAAAATTGGAGCGATGGATCACATACACTATTTGAGGTGGCATTTGATCCCAAGGCCCAGTTTAGGTAAGAAAAGTGGTTTTTTTTTCCACACTACAAGCTAAAGGGAGCATAAATTTCCTTCCTCCATGTTGCACCCATTTGCTTTCTTGAAATAATCGAGATAAACAACAGAGGAATTAATCCCATGAAGACCAAGAGCGGCAGAAAGCTGAGGTCGCTCCAATACCCGGGTCAAATATGCGTCCCGAGCGTCTCGCCATAGTGATGGCATGAGGCAACGAGCTTTCACAGCAAGTGGAAGATCATAAAGATATTCCGTAATATTTACGAAGTGGTTAATAGAAGAGCGAAAGCAATCTCAGCACAAGCGGCGTGAAAGGCGGAGCACAAAGCAAGCTCAGAGGTGTCGTCTTCTTCTCCACGTGACGAGAACATAGCAAAAAAGAACCGAAAAAAATAAATAAAAAGGGGGGGGGGGGCTTTATAGGTCCCGCCCCCTTTTGCCCCCACTGTCGATCAGATGGCCCGAGTAGACCCCTCTTGGGGTCTACCTCGCCCAAGGGTCTAACCAGTCCGAGTAGACCCCTCCTCCTAAACCCTATAAAAGTCCCACCCCCCTCCCCCCCGAGGGTTGGAAAAAAAAAACGAAAAATAAGAAGAAAAGAAGACATCGGACGTACAACTCCGGGTTGCAAGTTTGTGGTTTCGTGTGCTTAAGATATGTTACAAAAACACCCCTGTGATAGCACTTAGGCAAAATTTTCCCTCGGCCATGTGAATTTCTCGAAAAGATCTTGTAGTTTTCAAAATTACGGAAATGCCCCTAAATTTACAAGAAAGTCCTTGGAAAACTTGTGTAATTACGAAAATTGCAAAAATGTCCGACGACTTATGTAATCATGTATACAAGCTCGTTGAGCCCTTACAAAACTCTTGTAAAGCCCCGTGAGGTTATAATTGATGAAATATTTTGGGGTTTACAAAGATACCTCGGGTTTTCAGTTAATTGTAAGATGTCCCTTTTATACGGGGCCTTTGTATATGAATCCTCTCCTCGAAGAACAGAGCCTCTGACAATCCGTTCATGGCGAAACCAGCATCCGGTAGTCCCCTCGTGGTAGATCTCGGGCCTGAGCCTCCGACAACGCCCAGGCAAATCAATGAAGTCAAGTCTCGTACCGTCCAATTGGGATGCGAGCCAGTGCCAAACTGTGGCAAACCCTATCCAATGTCAAGCTGTGCCAAAGCCCTAACCAGTGCCAAGCTGCGCCCAAACCCTAGCCAATGTCAAACTATGCCAAACCCTAACCAATGCCAAACTATGCCAAACTCTAATCAGTGCCAAACTGTGCCAAAACCCTAGTCAGTGCCAAACTGCATCTAAACCCTAGTCAGTGTCAAACTACGCTGAAACCCTAGTTAGTGCCAAACTGCGACCTAAACTACAATCCGTACCATACTGTAAACAAACCCCCACGAGTACCAAACTACCCTCAAATTCTAACTTGGGCCAAAATCATCTCGGATACCCACATTGGTGACACAGACGCCCTCATCCCCTTTTAGAGTGCCTGTTAGCGTTGTCGTGAATATTCCCTTAACATCACAACCAATAGTGCAAAGGTCGATGACTTCTTTGGCAGTTAATCAAGGGTGTTCAGGTTTCACTCCGATGTAAATGAACACCGACTGTGGTTAGTGGGGAAGTGTCCGGCACCCAAACCCTAAATCATCTGATAAACCTAAATACGCGGAGTTAATAATGCGCATGCTACTTAAATAGCTACAAATGTGCATCTATATATATTTTTCGAATATTATCTCCTCTGCATGTGAAAACACTCCATTATTAGGAGCTTCAATAAAGGAGGGGGGAGAGGCAGGGGAACATGAAGTAGATTGTAGTACTGGAAAAACAAATGCTGAATTGAACTTTGTTCTACCACATTATCTGTCCCCGTGCTTTTATAAAGGAATGTCTCTCATCTTGAATATCATTAGAAACCTTGTAGACCCATGAAATAAATGTGTAGGCCTACAAGCAGAAGTTGCTCCCTCTTTCTGATGGTTTGAACTTGACCATGGAATAGTTTTACCATTTTCCCCAAAGAGGTGATGTCTCTTGAGGTTTCTAACATTAAAATATGTCGTGTAATTTCCACTCCTTTAACCATTGTACAGTTAGGACGTTAGATACAGCAGTAAAACTTGTTTTGTTGCTAGAATGTCAAGGGACATGAATTAAATCCTAAACTGATGATGACAATTTTGATAATCTTCTGTTTCCACATAACTATCTACAGAGGAAGAGAAGTTAATGGGATAGGAGACCCCCCAAACAGAGCCATTATCGATCTCTTCAAATTATAGGGGGAAATTTTCATTTGATTATAAAAGCTAGACTGTGTATCATGGTTCTGAAGAATCAGCAATGAGTCACCTAAAAATTAGACAGGAATGGAACATACTTCTTGTATTGTGCAATGGTGAGAGGACACCAACTAGGATCTTCCATAATCCTGGAGGGTTTGCTCCACTTCCAAACTCTTTAAAAGCCTGTTGTCCATGAATCAAATAACCCTCAAAAAAGATATTGGATGAAGCTTTTATTACAAAAATAAAGATTACAAAACAGAACAGAAATATGAAAAGCTTTAATGCTATTATGGTTTGGGGACATGAGGCAACCCTGTTGCCATCCAACCAGACCAACCCTGCATCAATGACAGTAAACGTGCCCACACTCTACCGTATGGTTTAGATTAAGGCACTTCCATTTTCTGGAAACTGCTTGTCTAATGTTAAAATATATTTTCAATGTCATTTTTAAAAAAATAAGGTTTAATTAGTTAGTTCAGACTTGCAATAGCCTTATGTGATACTATCTCAACATTCACCTATGTGTCGAATGGTAGCACAATTTTCTGACATTAGTGATGGAATTTTAAAAAAAGACCAATTTACAGGACTGACTACTGTCACAGTTAACCAGGAATAACAAAGAAGAGAAAAGCATCCATTCTTTCACTTTCCTTAGCGTTTTACATATTTGTAGTAGTTGCTACTTCAATCTGACACATTTAGCATTTTAGCAAGTATATTCATGCACAGTTATAATTGATGGCTCAGCAGAACACACTTCTACAGAACTCCAAAGTTATTCAGTTGTCAGCAGAGTCGTCCCCACCCAAGCATCCTGGAAATAGAGGAGTCACACATCCTCCATTTCCCAATTTTCAAAATGTGCCTCTCCACCCAGTTTACATTTCCACAATAATTTTAACTCCTACTTGTTTCCCAGTTAATTAATTAGGAGTCTTAGTGAGAAGTCTCTCTCTCTTTCACTCTCTCTCCCCCCCTCTCCCCCCCACAATTAAAATCAGCCTCAAGAATTTCAACCAACTTATTCCTGCCCTCCCTCTCTCTCTTACCACCTCCTCCGAGTTGTTTCTCTCACTCTCTATATGAGTTAGTTGAATAATTACTTAATTAAAATCAACTGTTCAGTTTCTCATTTCATCTGTTTCCTCTCTCAACCCATCCCTCCCCCAACCCTCTCTCGTTAAGGTTGTCAATTAACTTCGCTAGATGACAAGCTATTTCTCGTGTTGATATTCTCCAAGTATATGGTCTCTATTTTCTTTTATTATTGTTTTCTTTCATCTTAAGTTCTTCTTGAACTCTTATTAGGGTCACATAATTTTTTTTGACATTTGGCTAACTGTTTTTCCTTTCCCTTCCATCACCAAACTTACTTTCCCATGGCTATTCCTCTTGTGAAACATCAGTACTGTGGGAGATATTGGGCAGACGATATTTAAGGTGCACCTCTAATTTCATCTTATTGTAAGTTTTGTTATCATCTTTTATTTTGTTTATTGCCTCATATCTATGGTTGATTAAGAATGAAGCTAATAATGAAGTGCCTTCTTGTAAATTCTGCAATCATTATTTTCTCCGCATCATGAGTTTGATGTGATTATGTTCTTATGTTTAAAAAATAAAAACATCTTTCTATTAAATCAAGCATATATATATTTGAGAAATTGATTAGACATGATTTACTTATATAAAAGAATGTCGAACACAATTAGTGTAGAAGTTCAATGATTTTTATATAAAATTTTAATTTTATGTAAATTAATAAATGTACATCCCCCTGAAGAAAAAAATCCTGGGTCCTCCGTGGTTGCCAGCAAAAAAAAACCAGTAGAACATCGAGATGATAAAAAAATTATACTTAGAAGAATGCCATTCCAAAAAGAAAAGGTCCAGCAAAAGAAAATCCTCCATGGCACTCTTTTACAAAGCTTCAGTTTTAATAAAAGCTCTTAAATATCTGAAGTAGCACTATTGTACATTTACTGTAAATCTAGATGACTAGGAGAGGAAGGGTGAATCCTGGTTACTTCAATCGTCAATGAGCTTATTAAAGAATAATTGATGACAAGGAAGACAATCAACTCCTCTCCCTGGGAAAGTGATAGAACTATAGCCAACCTTAGCAAGGAAGTTCAAGTAGTCCATGGACAGTAGCCAAACCCACGTGCACCATTAGGATTTTGGTATGTGCATGGATATCATCTTAATAAGTTTTATCTTTTCAAAATTAGATTAAAAAGAAATATGATTACCTGCATCCGTGTTCTTGCGAGTTCAATAGGAGAACAGGAAATGCACGCTAATGAACGTGCAACTGCTCCTGCAGCCAATGGTGCATATGGTGTCAATGTAGGAGCATTCTGAGCTGCAAAGTCCTCAATCCAATTGCGGAATATGTCATAGCAAGGCAAGTATATCCCCACCTATAAAGAATTAAGACAGATCTTAGGAAGAGACTAATATAAATGATGATTATCCAAAAGCGAATTAAAATTTAGCCATTGCAACCAATAAATTGAAAGAACAAGGCCAACTAAATAGATACTCCTATCACTAGCAATTGACATAGAAGTTGTTTGCTGTTTCTATATCGTTTCCTTTTAAACTTTTATGTAAGCAAGCAAATAAACATGTTTCCTCACAAGCAAAGGACATTGCTTCTGGAGGGTTGGAGCTTGGCTCCCTATCAAATATATATGTTTGTACGACTTTATATACAATAGTGTTCTTAAAACAGGACCAGACCGGCCGGTTCGACTGGACTAAACCAGAACTGGCATGTTTGCAGTCTGGTCAGAAAAGAAACAGTTTAAAAGTATAAAACTGTCTGACCCAGATGGTTTTTTGAAGGAACCATGGAAAATAATAAAAAAAAGGCCAAAAAGTTGCCTTCTCCGGTTTTGATTTGGACTTTGGAATGCGAGGGAGTCTTCGATGGGCAATCACGTGGGAGTGGGACTCTGCTTTTTGGGGAACAAGAAAATACCTTAGGTTTTTAATGTCCTGTTCTGAATCTTCTGATTGCATTGGAAGTGCCACCACCATTGAAGCCCAATCTATCCTGTACAAGCAAGGAGAGCACACAGCCAGAGCAAGGGAGCATATTGGCCAAGACAAGGCCACCTCCACTTGAGTGCTGTAATACTGTAGCAGCAGAGTTTTTTTTTTGGGGGGGGAGTGGTTGGTACCACTAAGTTATATTAAAGTAAAAAGAGAGATGTACAAGTATAGTCAATACTTTTCCCAAAAATCCCTTTACAAAATCTGCACATCGAGATGATGTGGCACCCACTAACCCCCTAGTAAGTCCAAAAATGAAGAGTTATGTGAGTCCACATTACATAAAATCGACACCCACACTCTCTCTTTGCCCACAATGAATGAGGCAACCCTGTCTGACACCCTTGCTTCCCTCCCGAAGATCCTACCGTTTCTCTCTCCCCAGTGCCCACAGTGTTGCATGTAGAATGACCACCAGATTATCCTATCGCCCTTCAAACTCCATTTCCTATGCTAATGTTGTATCAGTTGCTGCACATTGTCATACAATAAGATGGCCCCTAGCACTCTGCCAAAACTTAAGTCCATACTTAGAGAAGGAACAAACCGTGAAGAGTTGATCCAGAGTCTCCTCCTCCTCGCCACAGAGGGCACAAAGTGTCGGGATCCCTGGCATGAAAGGAGCCAACCTATCACAAATTGGCAGATGCCCATGCAAGATCCTCCATACCAGCAATTTAGCTTTCAGGGGACTCCTAAGCTTCCAGATCTGTGGTGACAATTCATGCCTTAATCCTCCATATGAAATAAACTTATAAGCTGAGATAACTAAAAATCTTCCTTCTGTGTCCCATCTCCACCACCATCTGTCAGTGCTGCAAGTGTCCGGGGCAAAAGGTAAGAGAAAGGAAAGGAACAACTCCAGCTGCTCCATCTCTTCCTCCCTAAGGTTTCTTCGGAATGATGGTGCTCAAACGCCTCCTGATAATTGTGGCTCAAAAACCTGTGAGATTGTTGCCTCATGTGCCGTTGAAATGGCAAAAAGTTGAGGGAAAGTGACCTGCAAAGTTGAAGTCACCACACTACCTATCTTTCCAAAACAAGCATTTTTCCCCACTCCCCAGCCGAACCTGAACACTAGCCATGATGAGATCCCTACATTGCAAGATGCCTCTCCAAATAGGATAGATATTGTGCTGAGCAAATGGGGTTAAGTTCCATTCCCTTACCCTCCCATTGTATTTCCAGCGGATGACTTGCAGCCATAGGCCAATGTCGTTGGAACCCCACTTCCACAACCACTTAATAAAGCCTGATCGAAGTCCCTAATATTTCTGAAGTCCAGTCCTCCCATCTCTTTGGACATACAAATTCTGCCCCATGCTATATCATGCCACCCCCTACTCTTGCCACCAGTGCCATATCAGAAAAATCTAGCTTGAACGGAGTCCAGCTTTTTTGGCAATGGCCCTCGAAATTTGGAACATGGAAAGGTAATAAATAGGGCTATTATTCAGCAGCGATGTATAAAGCACCATCCTCCCCCCGAATGAGAGGAGTCTCAACTTCCACCCTGCCAATCTAGAGTTATACCTTGTATCACATTCTGTCAATCCCTATAATGAATAGCCCCAGAAGACAGCGGTAGGCCCAAATAAGAGACAGGAAACTCTCCTATTTGACAACCTAGTAAGAATGTTGCTCTCCCCAAGACTCTATCACCTATATTAATCGCCAAAAGCTGACTCTTGCCAAAATTCGCCTTCAGCCCATTGACTTCTTCAAGCAACTCCAGCATGAGTCTAGTAGTGAGGAATTGTCTCTTATCCTCTACAAGAAACAGAATGGTGTCATCAGCATAGTGTAGGTGTGAGATATGTGTGCCACCTGCTCTAAGTCGGAACCGTGTAATTAGCCCATAAGACTCAACTCTCAACCACATCCTACTCAACATGTGTGCTACTAGCACAAAGAGAAGGGGGGACATTGGGTCTCCCTGTCGAAGACCCCTCCCACTATGAAAATAGGAGGACGGCTGCCCATTGATTAGTACAGCAAAACTGACTGAAGTGACATAGGCCCTATCCCTCCAATCCACCTCTCATCAAATCCCATCTTTTGTAACATAGTAAACAAGCAAATCCAGCTGACTCTGTCATAGGCCTTCTTAAAGTCTAGCTTGAGTACCACTCCTCTCTTCCTTTGATTTTTAATGGAATGCATATTCATAGGGTACCAAGAAATTCTCCTGTATGTAGCGTCCTCTGATAAGCGCCCCTTGGTAGCCATAATCATTGTATCAATCACACTGTAAAGTCTCATGGCTAGGAGCTTGGAGATGATCTTGCATGCTCTACTCAAAAGGCTGATTGGTCTGACATCACCCAGACTTTGTGAATACTGTAGCAGCAGAGTCATAAACACATAACCTAGTCTGCAGACTTTGCTCGACTTTTCCATATTTTTTACTATTCCATGGTTACCCCATTCACAAAACCATTGTCGTGACTCATGGGAGCCTCCTTGTTAAGTACTTGCATGCATAAAACACCATCTCAATTTTATTCATAGTATGCCATGAAAAATCTTAACTGGAGGACAAAGTATGGTGTGCATTGCTGGTGATGACAATGAAGAGGATACCTTTGAAGCACTATTTGCATACAGAGTGAATAATGGATAAACGTGTTACATGTATTGTGATTTAGTCATAGGTGCAATGTTGCCTTGGCGTTCAAAAATAGATTAATTTAATTAATTTTTGTTATTATTTTTTATTCACACAATTTTATGAGTCTAACATTTTAACTTAGAATAAGCAGTCCGGTTTGTATAACGGTTTTATCCGGTCAATTCAATTGAGACCAGAGTACCCCTCTCACCAGTTCAATGGTCGGTCTGGATTTTAAAACATTAATATACATGCATGAAAGGAAATGGTAGTGGCATCTAATGCTTTTAGTGTCCATACTTCACATACATCCAAGGCAAAACCACAGTCTACATACTTGAGGCTTGTATGGGTTGCTTGTTTGTTTTTTGTAGTTTTAGTTCGAAGTGTATACTTTGAATTGCCCATTAAGTGAATTGTAAGTGGGAAGGTATAGTTGCAAAACTCATTATTTCTGTTTTCATGACCGGTACATGGTACTCATCACATATGTTATCAACTGGTCATCTGGTACCTTATTGGATTGCCATCTGAGGTATAGTCTGTGCCATGCATGATCACCATGTTCCAAGTGATCAGGCAGGGCTGAGCCTTTTTGCCCCCTTAATTTTTTGGCATATTTTTGTGGCATGGGTATAATCCAAACATAATTAATTGGTTAAAAGATTTTGAGGAGTGCTAATGCATGTTAACTTGTTTTACAGAATCTCAGTAAATAAATAGGAATTATATACAAAATGAACTAAACGTTCAGCACCTCCAACATAAATATCAGCATTAAAGTGGCCTTCCCGTAAAAAGATAAGACAGTAGTGCTGAAAGTCTAAAAGTCTATCATCTAAGAAAGATGATCCAAAGTCAAAAATAGTGAACACAACTTACCGTTGGTATAGCTAATGCTAGTGCCGCATTAGTACCCCTCCACAATCTAGAAAATCCTTCCTGCAAAACCCATTTCATTATTCTTATATGGTATTGCAAATATTTTGAAGAGATGGACAAATATTAAGATATGTTAAAAAGGTAACAAAAGGCAGGTCGATATATAAGCGATTATATAGATTCTAACTCAACAAGCAACTGCACTTATCCAACGATACAAGGAACAAAAGGGTAGGGAACAAGACATCAAGACAAAGAAAACCTACTTGTCTAATGATTTTGTTGAGAACATCCAGTGTTCCTTTGTACTCAAAGCAATTAGGAGTACAAATCATTCCACCACGGACAGCTCCACCACGATCACATGATGGAGACCATCTGATGTCTGAAATACTCTGAAAAAGACAATCCAAGTTGGATCAATATCCGAAAGAAGAATATTCACGTGGTTCAATAAAATAAGCCACAAATGGATCTCAAACAATTGTTAACGATATGACTCGATTGTATACCTCTAAGCTAGAAGAAATGTATTAAAATGATTTTATTTTGAAAAAATACATGAAAACTGATTTTAGAAAAGGTTCTTTTGCATATAAACCACTGTTAGAAACATAAATTATGGATTTAGCAGGGCAACATTCGCATTTCTCTATACACAATTTTTATGCATATTTTGTAGCATCCCACTTTTATAATCCCAATTGAGAGCCCAATTTGAAGCCCAACAAGAAGGCCCATTAGGACTTGGCTTATTGAGAGTGTAATACCTGGATTTTTAAGGACAGTCCCCTGTAACCAGCATAACTTTTAGTAGGATGGTCCAATTAACGTCAAATCAAAACTGTTGGGAATATGATTAAGTCACCTACAAGTTTCAGGTGACCATTTTCCCTAATTAAGTCACTAAGTAGGTCGGAATTTAGAATTTATACAGATTGGTCTGTAAACAGAACAAGTTCCAAAAAGTACACTTTTAAGCCATTGCGATTTTAGCTTAATTTGCATGGCATAATTAGGTGTTAAGAAGGGTGAAGAATACCTATTCATACACTTGGAAACCCATTAGAGTGGGTGAGAGTTTATAAAAGGGTTCTCCTTCCCCCCCACCATTTTTGGGGATTCCTGGCCCACAACTTAGATAATTGGGGAGAAAAAGAGAAGAGCGAGGTTGGTTCATGTGGTTTATGATGAAACTTTGATTCCCAATGGATTCTTTGGCAAGATAAGGCCGAACTCATGCTGTTCTTATGTTCTGGGATTTGAGGAGGGGTGAATCCCAACCAAGGAATCAAAGGAGGGCATGGAGAAGAAGCCCTAGGAGGAAAAAGCTTGGAGGAGTGGAAGTGGTGAAGACACCAGTCCAAGATGGAAGTTCAACTCGACGCATGGCTACCGATGCCATCAAGATCTCGACCCAATCGCACTCAGGTTGGGAGACGATCCCCATTATTATGTGTTTGTAGTATCTCATTAGTATTTTATGTTCCCCATGCTAAGTGTCATCATTAGGGTATTTGTGTTCCCCATGTAGTGCTCTATTTTTATTGTATTTTGAAATGCAAAGATCCTCCAAGAGGATCCACAATACTTCTTGTATTTTAGAGGGATGCTCTCAAATCTCTCATGTTTCCTAGGTAAAAGTCTTGAGGGTCTTGTTTTCTATTTAAAGGGTGCACTCTCCCTTTAGCGACACATCAATTGAAGAAGAATAGATTTTCCTTGTGTAAGGTGAGAGAGCTTGCTACCCTCTGAGATGGAGGTGGGGTGAGAGGCCACAACATTATCCGTACTGACCTTACTTTCTTCCTCCTCCTAGTCCAGCCGTACACCCCCCTTCTTCTTCTTCCCCACTGAGAAAGCCACCTTCCTACTGTCACCCCCACTTCCTTTCTTTCCCTCTTTCTTTCTTTCTGCCACCTCGCGGTCCACCGCAACCACCCTTCAAGCAGCAGCGGCAACAACTGGCAGGGCAGCAGCAGCCCACCCAGCAGCAGTCAGTCCTCTTGCCCGAGCACACATTCCGGCTCAGGACCGCGGCTACACCTCATTCCACCCACACTTGTCTCCGACCGCCGCCTCTTGTGATTCCCCGGGCACCTACATCCACTGCCAACCACCACCACCAACACCTCCCACCGACCGCAGCCATCAGCCCACTCTTCTCCCTCGCGGTGCAGCAGCCGCCATCTGGCCCACCGCCCTCTCCCGACCACCCTTCCCTCTTGCGGTGCAGCAGCAACTAGATTCAGCCACGCTAGACACCATGACCACCCGGCCACCCCCATGCTAGTCAGCAGTCTCCCAACCCCTGTCACGCTGCCTCCCACCTTGCTCCCCATCTCTTCTTCCTCTCTTTCCCTCCTACAACTTCCAGAGAGCACCGCCCCACCCAGTCCTCCATTCCCTCCTTCCCCTCCGAGTACTGACAACCATGCCAGTTGCCACCACTCTCCACTGCCCCTCCATTCCTCTTCTTCTTACTTGGCCTTTCCTCTTGTCATATCTCTATCTTGTCTTTTTCTCCTCCCACTCGTTTCTTTCTTCTTTCTCCCTCCCTCTTCCAAGTCTCGGAAAAGAAGAAAAAGGGAACGGAGCCTCCCCCACTCTTCCAACTGACTCCGCCAGTCAGCTAATGGCCGGACTCAGTCACTCCGGCAGTACTCCATCATAGGCGCCATCCCACTGCTCGCTCGGCCTGACCCATACCAGCCACACCCAAAAGCAGCACAATAAGGCCCATGACAGATCCGTCACTCTCGTTCTACATCAAATTTGGTATCAGAGCTTAAGAAACCGATTTGTTCTATCAAATTTGGGTCCAAGGTAACTTCTGCTTACAATGTGCTTCAATTTTAAAATACTTTGTCCAACAACGAGTTTGCAACAGTGATTCTCAATGAGTGTCAATTGAGAAATTGTATCTCCCAATCTATCATCGACTCTCTTTTGAAAACAAGGGAAATTGTTATTTATGGCGAGGAAGTATTCGTGAAGTTTCATCGAGCAACTAAAAATCCCATTACAAAGAGAGCCATTAGGTATTTCCATGGAGCAAGATGCACAATTCAACCCCCAAACATTAGCTTGGGATCTGGATGGATGAAAGAATGTCAAGCTGTCATAGCTCCTGATGAGAAAAGTTACACCGTGCAACCCACTCATCTCGGCAGGAAATTTAGATTTCCTAATTCAAACTTGCAGGCTCTCTGTGTTTTTGAGAAGACACTACAAGGCTGCATACCTAGTTGCCACACCACCTGATAACTTGTGGGATTATAGTTTGCTTGTTGATTCCGGACTGGATTTAATAGATGACTTTGTGCTTGAATCTAATGCAGTTATTACGGCGGTCATTCCCAGTGATGCCAGAAGAGATCACGACCTATTAGTTGGTTCTGAATTAGGCTTGATTGATGACATGGCACTCAAAGTTGATCTGTCAGATGTAGCTGACTATGAGCCTCTTTCAACAACTGTCATTCCGAGTGATGCCTAAGATCACGACCTATTAGTTGCTTCTGAATTAGGCTTGATTGATGACACGGCGCTCAAAGTTGATCTGTCAGGTGTAGCTGACTGTGTCATGCCTCTTTCAACAGCTGGAATCCTACATTATTTGTAGAGTATGGACTGGAACTTATTTCTGAAAACATGTTTGGTTTGACTTTTCCAGATGAAGTACAAACAACTGATCAATCCAACGATGTGTGTTTTCTAGAGACATCTTATGATGATTCAATATGACAAGACTTCTGCAAGTCACGTGAGAAGCAACAATTTGAGATTCTTCAATTGATTATCCGCCCCAAGCTTTCAGCTTAATCTCCTGTGATCAACCTCTTTGTACCTCAACACTTGAAAATTCGAAGGCAAATCTTTTCAAACCAGGGGAGAATTGGTGAGGACACCGGTCCAAGACGGAAGTTCGACTCGACACGGGTGTACCGATGCCATCAAGATCTCGACCCAGTCACACTTGGGTTGGGAGACGATCCCCATTATTAAGTGTTTGCAGTACCTCATTAATATTTTATGTTCCCCATGTTAAGTGTCATCATTAGGATAGTTGTGTTCCCCATATAGTGCTCTTTTTTATTGTATTTTGAAATGCAAAGATCCTCCTAGAGGATCCACAATATTTCTTGTATTTTCGAGTAATGCTCCAAAATCTCTCTTGTTTCCTAAGTGCGAGTCTTGAGGGTCTTGTTTTCTCTTTAAAGGATGTACACTCCCTTTAGGGACATACATCAATTAAAGAACATATTTTCCTTGTGTGACTTGAGAGAGCTTGCTACCCTCCGAGATGGAGGTAAGGTGAGAGGTCCCGTAGCGAAAGGCCCCAACATTATCTGTACCGACCTTACCTTCTTCCTCCTCCTAGTCCAGCCATACACCCACCTTCTTCTTCTTCCAAACCGAGACAGCCACCTTCTTGTTGTCACCCCCACTTCCCTTCTTTCCCTCTCTCTTTCTCTCTACCAACTTGCGGTCCACCACGACCACCCTCCAAGCGGCAGCGGCAACAAGCGGCACAGCAACAGTAGCAGCCCACCCAACAGCAATCACCCCTCACCCCACCCCCACCCCCACCTCAACCTGAGCACACACTCCGGCTCAAGACCACAGCAGCACCTCCGTCACCTCGCATCCGTCTCCAACCACCGCTGCTTGTGGTCCCATGGGAACCTACGTCCACCTCCAACACCTCCTGCTAGTTGCAGCCATCGTACCGCTCTTCCCTCTCGAGGTGCAACAACCGTCGTCTGGCCAACCACCCTCTCCCGGTCTCCCTTTCCTCTCGCGGAGCAGCAACAACCGGATCCGGCCGTGCTAGACACCACGACCACCCGACCACCCCCATGCCCGTCAACCTCCCAACCCCCGTCACGCCGCCTCCCACCATGGCTCCCCATATCTTCTTCCTCTCTTTCCCTCCCACAACCGCCGGAGAGCACCACCCCACCCCCTCCTCCATTTCCTCCTCCTTCCCCTCCAGTTACTGACAACCGCACCGGCTGCCACCAAGGATGGCAGTATCGGCCGAAACTGATACATTTCGGCCGAAACGTATCGGTTTCGGTCCATACCGAAACGATTTCAGACTTGCTCACTGTAGCAGGTCTGAAACTTGAAAATATATATTGTTAATGGTTTCGGGCGAAACTGATATCGGTTTCGCCCGAAACTTACCCGTTTCGGCCCGAAAGCGGACGTGAACTCCCCTCTTAAGAGAAGTTCACTTCTGTTCTCCCTTAGATTCTCAGATATGAGGGAGAAGTGTATTGCTGCAACACCCTTGCAGGTGGAGCCTCCTCTAGGTGGAGGGATTTACTGCTGCCGCCGCCGCGGTCGTCGTTTCTTGCTGTTTGCAGCGTGTAGCCGCAGCCGTCGCTGTTTCTTGTTGTAGATTCCTAATAGATCTTGTAAGTTTTTATTTTTTTTTGTTGGTTTGATAATTTTGGTTGTTGTAGGTAAGGTTCTCTTCAATATATTAATTTTTATATGTTAAATAGGTTAAAACTCCAAATTAAGTCCTAATAAGCTATTTAAATTTGGGACTTTTGTCTAATTAGGTTTAATTAGGGTCAAATGAAACTCAATTAAGCTTCATTGAATAATTTAGGGTGGGAGTATGTTGCTAATTACATTTAATAAAGGGTGATTAGGGTAAAACGCCAAATTAAGCCTTAATTAGCTATTTAAATTTGAGACTTTTGTCTAATTAAGTTTAGTTAGGGTCAATTGAAACTCAATTAAACTTCATTGAATAATTTAGGGCGGGAGCATGCTGCTAATTGTATTTAATGAAGGTGATTAGAGTAAAACTCCAAATTAAGCCCTAATTAACTATTTAAATTTAGGGTTTTGTCTAATTAGGTTCAGTTACGGTCAATTGAAGCTCAATTAAGTTTCATTGAATAATTTAAGGTGGGAGCATGCTGCTCATTATATTTAATGAAGGGTGATTAAGGTAAAACTCCAAATTAAATCCTAATTAACTATTTAAATTTGGGACTTTTGTCTAATTAGGTTTAGTTATGGTCAATTAAAACTCAATTAAGCTTCATTGAATAATTCAGGACGGGAGCATGCTGCTAATTACATTTAATGAAGGGTGACGAGGGTAAAACTCCAAATTAAGCCCTAATTAGCTGTTTAAATTTGGGACTTTTGTCTAATTATCTCAATTCAGCATAATTTGAAGCTCAATTATACTTCATTGCATTTTTTTCATTGTAGTTACAACCATTTATTTTTTACTGTCTTAATGCAACATCATGCCTAGACATAAACAAGGTCAGTAGCAACAAGGGCAGGAGGATCCGGGGTGGACCCACCTCTCCTTAGTTGATGCTAGGAGAAGAAAAGTGAAATGTAATTATTGTGGTAAGGAGATACATGACGGAATTATTAGAGAAAAGTAACATTTGACAGGGATAAGAGGAGCAGAAGTTGAAGAGCACGCATTTAAAAGTATTTGCAAATGATTTTTCCATGCAGGTGTCTCTGCACATGCAGTTGAATCAGAATATTTCCAACCTATGCTAGATGCCATAGCAGATGTTGGCCCTGGCTTGAAGGCCCCGACACGTCGAGACATATATGGGCATGGCCTTGAGAGAGAGGTTGAAGAGTTCCATCAGTGGGTTGAAAGCTTCAAATATATCTGGATGGAGAGAGGATGCACCATCATGTGTAATGGCTAGACTGATACCACGAAAAAGTCCATGATTAACTTTCTGGTCTATTACATCGAAGGTACAGTATTTGTTAAATCTGTAGATGCATCAAATTATGAAAAGAGTGCAAATTATTTGTTTCATTTGATGGATAAGATAGTAGACCAAATTGGAGAGGACAATGTTGTGCAAGTAGTCATTGATAATGAAGTCAGTTATAAGCCTGCAGGGAAGAAGTTGATGTAGAAGCGTAGGCATTTATATTGGCTCCCATGTGCAGCACATTGCCTGGATTTGATACTTGAAGACATTGGGAAGGAAAATAATGTGAAGAAGACAATTGAGAGGCCATAAAAAATCACCAAGTATATTTATGGCCATCCTAGGATATTAAACATGTTCAGGGAGCATGCAAGTGGGGGGCGAGATATCATCCGTGCAGGGCTAACGAAATTTGCTTCGAATTTCATTTCTTAAGAGTCTTTGCACAGGTATAAGAATGAGCTCAATTCTTTCTACTTTATCCTTATAGATATCATTCGTATTTGATTCGAATTTCATTTCTTTGGAGTCTTTGCACAGGTATAAGAATGAGCTGAAAACTTTCATGTATCACAATGTCCTGCGAGAATACATAAACAAATCTAATGTTGATGCTCAGATGGATTATTTGGATGTCTGCCACATCGTGGAAGACAACAAATTCTGGGCCAGGGTCTCACGAAACATAAAAGTAGTCACATCCCTCGTGAAGGTCTTAAGAATAGTGGATGATGATGAGAAGAATGATATGGGATATCTGTACGAGGCTATAGACCGTGCCAAATTAGAGTTGCAAAAATCTCTTCCCAGAGAATATGCAAAATGGTTGAAAATTATTGACAACAGATGGGACAACACATTACACCATGACTTGCATGCAGCTGGTGAGTGATTAATTGTATTGATACAAAGTTCATTATTCTTTGTGTTAATTTATATCTAACATTTAGTTAACTATACACAAATACAAGTTATTTCCTCAACTCTCGATTTATGTACAATGTCAATGCAAATGTTGATGGCGAGGTGCTTCAAGACACTTTAAAAGTCATTGGTCGTTTATCGAGGACACCAGAAAAGAGACTTCAGGTCGAAATAGAGGTTGGCTTTTATTGATTTTATCAATAAGACGTATATAATTTACTTAAGTAGTCATGTTAATCTATTACTTTATATTTATAGATAAACAATTATAGAATGAGGACTGTGACATATTCTGACTCCCAATTGCAATACGTTGTGGGAAGAGTGAGCCCAGGTATACTAAATATTTGTGCTTAAATTGAGTCAATATGTATTAGTACATCATGGAGAATTTATCTTTATTTACATCTTACATTTATTTGGTGGAACAACTGACTGGTAGATAATGGTGAACAACCGAGATATGGGCAGTAATGCATTAGCTTTCATTGCAATTAAGGTGCTCAGTCAAACAACATCAGCAAGCCAATGTGAAAGAAATTGGAGCACGTTTAGCCTTATACACTCAAAGGTTCGCAATTGGCTAAAGGCTGAACGGTTAAAAAAATTGGTTTACTGTCACTACAATATGAGACTGAGAATAAAAAAACATGAAGTTGAGACAACAACTGCGGGACAAACGCATCGCAGATGATACAACTCCAGAAATTGATGTAGACGCTTTATTTGATTATGACAATCCCTTGTAATCTTGGGTTGAGATACAAGAGCAAGATGATAAGCCTGTTTTTTATGTTGATGATAGAACATGGGCATAGGGCATATTAGATGAAGATGAGCCAAGAGATCTAGAATTCAGAAGACTAACAAAGAGGGTCAGAGAGACTCATATGCACCATAGAAAGGACTAGGCTTTGTTTGTTCATGACACTGAGCAGCAGCCTGGGTTTGAGCCAACTAGACACTCAGAATCAGATAGCATGCCAGTCACTCCTAGAATGGTCAAGCCACCTCCATCCTTAAGAAGAAGTACATAAGTGCATGAGCTAACTGAGAGGACTAGTGCTGCTGCTTGAGAGGACCCGACAATTGAGCAGTTGAAGCAAATTTATGTGAGGCACGCGCCAAGGGGAAAATGACTCCTCTTAAAGATGAATGAAATGATCACACCAAAAGAGAAAAAATATCCCCAAAGGCTAAAAGGCGATTGGTTTCTTATGTGATGATCCCAGTGCAGGTGCTACTACTGGCGGTGGCACATATGCACCTACTTCCTCCTTCCACGCTAACACAGGCATAGGATATAGTCATAGTGAAGGGGGATATGATTCACATAGTCAATATGGACATCCATCAGGTTATAGAGGTGGCCAACATGAAGTAGGCATGTATAGGTAGGGTCATCAACCAGAATTTCAATTCCATCCAGTTCCACCCAGTAGTAGTTATGGGTCAGCATCCTCTTCTCATCCTCAAGATTCTACTTTTTATGCTGATTCTGGATTCCAATCAAGCCAACAACCTTACACTCCAAGAGGAATCCAAAGAGAGATGCAGGACTTGGCTACATCATTGTTTGGTTACAGTGAATATACAGAATACATGCAACCTTTTTATGGGTATCAACATCAGAAGCCAGAGAGAAGGTTCTTCTAGCTATTATCCATGTTAGTGCATCATCATTTGGGTAAGGATGATTTAATTTATGTAGCATTTACTATGTCTAATTAGGTTTATTGTACTGCATGAACCTACTTCATACTTAATATGTACTCAAGAATATTACTTTAACATGTCCAATGCCTACTTCATGTTTATTGCACTTAATCCTATTTCTTTACAGTCAAATACATGTCTAATAATTTTTTTTATTTTTATCTGATTATTTAAATTTTTTAAATTTTTTCTAAATTTTTATATATTTTTTTGCTTTTTTTGAATGTTTTGAATCGGTTTCGGCTGAAACTAAAACCAAACGTACGTTTCGATTTCAGTCCTAGCCGAAACCGGTACTGGCATCCTTGCCGCCACCACCTCTCCCTTCCTCTTCTTCTTCCCTCTTCCTTAGCCTTTCCACGTGTCTTCTCTTTATTTTGTCTTTTTCTCCTCTCACTCTTTTCTTTCTTCTTTCACGCTCCCTCTTCCAAGTAATGAAGAAGGAAAAAAAGGGAACGGAGCCTCCCCCACTATCTCTAAATAAGCTTGAGTCAATGCATGTAAAAAATTAGAAATTCCATGCCTTGATGTGCTTTACCATTTTTGACTCCAATTGGCCCCTTGCATTAGTAAGAAAATAAGATAAACGTGTAAGTGGACATTGCCGTCTTAAGGGAAATTTGGACTACTCCATAGTGCAACTCTTATAGAAAGCCAACTATATCTGTGGGCGACAGATTCAAAATCCAAGAGCCAGATTCTGTCTGATAGTTATGGTGGAGTATTGACCTCTGATCTTGCGCAATTGATCAATACCTTAGCGCTTTTGCCTAGGTACTTCAATATCAGTCTATTTGTTTGACACTTTGCTTGTTTAAAGACGTCCAAATATGAAAGCGGAAATTTGAAATTCAGATTCTTTATAAGTTTGAATTTGAATATGAGAACTTGCTCATGAAGCATGAATAACAAAAATTGCACGGTATTGCTCATTTATGCAGCTTTAGAATATCCGAAAAAGTGTACATGGGTAAGAATCAACTAAGCATGTAGACTTCCAATTATTTAGCTTATGAAATCCATATAGTATTATAGTTTGTTGCTAAACTCCCTTGTGATAAGTATATGTATACTTTTGACCAACATGAGACTGTGTTAATCATCATGTGTTTTGGCAAGTGCACTCTATGTTATGAAAGGCGCTTGAGGCCTAGGCGATGAGGTAAGGCGAGACACCCATAACTTGCATCGCTTCGGCCCATCTAGGCTAGGGTGGCTGGCAAGGGTCACAGGTTGATCCGCAATGTCGGGTTTATGTGTATTTGATAGGTTCTTAATTTATTTCTCATGTCTAAATTGATGAATTTACTAATTTGATTGTTTTTATATAGGTGCTTTTCATATATTTAATGATATATAGTATATATTTATTTTATTTAAATTTTTTAAAATGTCGCCTCAAAATCCTAGGCCATTGTTTAGGCACCCGAGGCATTGAGGCGAGGCGCGGCAACGACAGCTCGCCTCGCGTCGGCCCAATTCGTTGAGGCGAGCGTCTCAAGCTCGTTTAGGCCGCCTCGACGCGCCCGGCCCATCTCGCCTGCCCTAGCCCAAGCCCGTCAGCCCACCTGTGACAAGCCAAATCCGTCTCGTCTAAACATATAAACGGAGCAGATATGGAGTGGATAGTGTAATATTCAAATCCGCTCTTATTATAATCAGTTGGACATCCAATTCTGACACATCCTGTTAGGATGTAATTTTGTCACTATCCTAATTTGAATTCAACAAATACTATCCGGATTCAGATATATCCGACTATCCGATTAGGTATAAAAACCTATTATATGTTCACAAATTTTCAATTTTAAATATATATATAATGATTTGAAAAACTATTGTAAGTATAAAATATGATTATTAGCTAGCAAATAACAACCAACCTAAAATGATAATAGAAGAAAAGATACACCTAAATGAAAAAATTTAAAGAAACATCTCATGAAAAAAATAAGGAAACCTTTGGTTAACAATTATAGAATTCCTCTAAAATCGGTGTGCCAAATTATGAGAAAAGAAACAAACACAATTTTCAGCAGCTTTCAAAGTTATTTTACAGCCCAAGAAGATAGATATGAACATCAAAATGACATTAAATGCCATAACAACGGGTGAAAGTAGCATCAAAGGCTTAAAAAAAAACCTTAATAGAAAATAATTAGAATTGCTTATATATGGGATACGCGCACTTAGGGGTTTGAGATTTAGAGTTTGAGTTACTTATCTATGGAATATGTGGATCCTTCGATATTCATCTAAGAGTTCATATTAGGTCGGATAGTATCCAACATGGATATCCCAGTATCCGAATTTGTATCCGATTAATAATCGGATTATCTGAAATATGATTAAAATATCTGTCGGATATTTTATTCGGATAATTATCTAACCAAATGAATATGAATTCGAATTCGACTCAAATTTTAAATGAATAATTGTCAAGTCTAGTCTCACCGGCCTGCGAACTACGAGGACTGTCCAAGACCCATGATCACCAGATAAGGAGATCCAAGTATAAAGCATCTTCTTCGATCGGGTTTTTTCTCCCCCGATCATTCTCTCCTCTCTTCCTCCCCTGAAGCAAAACCCTAATTCCCTTCACCCCCTCTCGTGTCTCCCCCCTGCAACGACCATCGAGCAAAAGACACAAAGTTTGGTACGGCAGCGAGCGGCCGACGACGACAAGTGCATTCTCTCTCTCTCTCTCTCTCTCTCTCTCACAGGTAATGGTACCTCTCTCCCCCTCTCTCTCCCTCTGTCCCCCTCTTACACAGACACATACACACACACAGCCCCAACCCAACCTCTCTCTCTCTCTCTCTCTCTCTCTCACACACACACACACAGAGGGGATCACCCCCTCTCTCACTATCTGTCTCTCTCTCACACACACATACACGCACAGTGAGGGGCTCAGCCCTTCTCACTCTCTGTCTCACTCTCTCTCTCTCACACACACACATGCATAGGGGCTCGGCCCCTCTCACTATCTGTCTTACTCTCTCTCTCTCACACACACACATGCATAGGGGCTCGGCCCCTCTCACTATATGTCTTACTCTCTCTCTCTCACACACATACACGCATAGACACAGGGGATCCACCCCTCTCTCACACTCTCACTCTCCCTCTCACTCTCTCTCACAGACAGACCAAGTAGCCGAACCCCCTCTTTGTACGTGTGTTATTCTTGTTTAGTGTGTTTGCAATTTTGCATGTATGACAATAAGTGTTATTCTTGTTTAGGAATGAATCATCATCATCAGAGCCTTATCCCAATTAATTGGGGTCGGCTACATGAATCCTGTTCCGCCAAAGATTTCTATCAAGTGCAATATTCGTATTTAAACCCAAGAAACTAATGTCCTTCCTAATAACATCGCACCATCTCATTTTAGGCCTTCCCCGAGCTCTTTTACTAGCATCCACTAAGATTTGGTCACATCTTTTAACCGGCGCTGAGTTAGGGCGACGACACACATCTCCAAACCACCTGAGTCTATTTTCTCTCATTTTACTATCAATTGGAGCTATCCCTAAGTCCTTACGGATACGCTCATTCCTAATCTTGTCTTTCTTAGTCTTGCCACACATCCATCTCAACATCATCATCTCTGCTACACACATTTTGTGGATGTGTTCCTTTCGTACTGCCCAACACTCGGTACCATATAACAAAGTAGGTCTCACAGCCGTTCTATAAAACCTCCCTTTGAGTTTCACAGACATACGACGATCACAAAGGACACCTGATGCACTTCTCCATCTTAACCAGCCTGCCTTAATCATATGTGTAACGTCATCATAAATCTCCCCATTCTCTTCTATGATAGACCCTAAGTATCGAAAGCTACTACTCTTCGGAATGTTATGTCCATCAATTAGAACCACGTCTTCCTGAACCACTCTCCCATTACTAAAATTACAGTGCATAAACTCTGACTTACTCCTACTAATTTTAAAACCTTTAGACTCTAAGGCAAGTCTCCAACGCTCTAACTTAGCATTTAGAGCATCAATACTCTCATCAATTAAAACAATATCATCTGCAAAAAGCATACACCAAGGGATATCCTCATGCAATTGTTTAGTTACTTCATCCATAACTAAGGCAAAGAGATACGGACTTAGTGCAGAACCTTGATGCAAACCTATAGAAACGGAAAATTCACCAGTCTCCCCAACAATAGTTCGAACACTAGTAATAGCGCCGTCGTACATATCCTTAATCAAATCAACATATCCTTGAGAGATTCCTTTCTTTCTTAATGTCCACCAAATCAATTCTCTCGGAACTCGATCGTACGCCTTCTCTAAATCAAGAAAAACTATATACAAATCTTTTCTCATCTCTCTATACTTCTCCATTAGCTGCCGTAGTAAGAAAATAGCTTGTGTAGTAGATCTATTTGGCATAAAACCAAACTGATTTTCCGATACAGTAGTCATACATCGGAGGCGTTTTTCAATTACTCTTTCCCAAAGTTTCATAGTATGATTCATAAGCTTAATTCCACGATAATTGTTACAACTTTGAATATCTCCTTTGTTTTTATAGAAAGGAACTACAACACTTTTTCTCCAAACTTCTGGCATTCTCCGTTCCTTTAAATTTTTATTAAAAAATTTAGTTAGCCACTGAATACCAATATCTCCTAGGCCTTTCCATACTTCAATAGGTAAGCCGTCTAGTCCTAAGGCCTTACCCACTTTCATTTTTCTTAAAACATCCTCCACTTCTGACATCTTAATACGCCTGAAATATTGATATTTATCAAATATTGTGGACTCTTGGGTACCTTCTAAAGATAAATCATTGACGGAATCTCCATTAAGTAACTTCTGAAAATAGCATTTTTGGCTTTATATTTTACTTTATATAAAATTTATTGGCTTTATTGGCTTTATATATGCATTTTTGTGATATTTACTTTTCCAAAAAAATATTGTTGTGATATTTAGACATATATTTTAATTTTGAATTATATATATTATTTTAATAAAATCATATCTCAAATGTCTAGGCCATCGCCTAGGCGTTTGAGGCATGAGGCCTTGGTCCCCTCGGTTGCCTCTCGCCTTTGACTACAGACATCGACCCCTTGATCACCTCAAGTGCCTCTCTAACCTTTGACTAAATAGAGTGTATACCATGTATGTTAGCATGACGGCAATTCCGATACCTACTGACTCTCGTGACTCACGTTCGTTCTTCCTAATTTCTTAGGAGAAAGTAGTGGGTATTTTGGCTCGGAGTCCGGCTCAAAGTGCAAGTCGGAGGATGGTTCCTAAGTATATAACTGGTGAATTCTGTTGCGGTTTAAAAAGTAGGTTTAGTATTTTTTTGAAATCTCCAATCGTGCACAAGCTTAGGAAGCTTAAGGAGACTAGACACTTGTACATATAACTTTTTGTAATGTTTGAATCCCTATATGGTACATGATGTATGTGCAATATATGACTATGGATTGGTATGGTTTGTGTTTGGAATTAAATTTGGTTCAGTCATGAGTGCCTTGTAGGTATTTCCACCTTGCAACGCTATGTATAAGTGTCCTCAGACCGGACACAAGTGTTGGACCGGAAGGGGGATGCCACATATTTATGTGCAAAAATGCCAATCGAGTTAATTGACATTCAAGTGAAGAGTGAAATATCCACATGCTATTATAAAAGACTAAATAACCCTCATGTCACACTCACTCCTTCCACCCCCTTCTGTGGTTCTCTCTCAACTCTAGACACCCATGGGACAGAGGCCAGCAACAATGCAAACTGAACCATTCACAATCCATGGTAAGACTCAAAGGGTGGTGAGAGAAAGGCCTTCTTCCTACAGCAGCAAATCTTGTGTATGTGAGAGAGAGAGAGAGAGAGAGAGATCCCCTCCTTCCTGCCAGGCACTAGCACCCCAAGGGGCCCAATCTATGAGGGAGGAAAGAGGAAGGATGGTGAGAGAGAGAAAAAGAGTACAGTTGTAGGTTGATTAGGGAAATGAAGGACCTGTCAGCAAGTAAACTACTGTGGAGAGAGAAAGAAGATGGAGGGGAATAACAATAGAAGAGAGAGTTGGAGACCATGGATAGATGCGGAGGGGCATGGCTGGGTGGCAGAATGGCAGGCCTGATCCTCCTCCCCTCCAGCTGTCACTTGTGCAAAAACAGGAGGCAGATGTCAGCGAACAAAAATGAGAGGAGGGACTTCGCCAACAGTCACCAACTCCATTCCCTCGTCCTCGGTTCTGAGTCCAACCAAATTTGAGAAAGTTCTGCAGTTGTCTTCAGCCTGACAACCAATCCTAGCAGCACCAGAAGCATGGGAAATGCAACTTGGCAAATAAGGACCCAAATGTTGATTCCTAGTCCTTGATAGATGGCGGGTGGTGAAGACTACTTTGTCATACAATTGCAATTTTCAACACAACGGATTGTGCAACGTGTCACGTCACCTTAAAAAGAAGACAAAAACAAATCTTCATTTTTTTCTCTAGAAACCTTAACAAGAATTATGGCAAACGTCTTAAGCCAGCATAACGTAATACTAAAAGTTCATGTATAAAATAGCTAAACCAGAGAGACGAGATTATCATACTGTGTTTGGCCCAAGAGATGCAATATGTCTGCGAACATGTTGCTGGTAAGGAGCATATGGAACTCCAGCTGCTTGTGCCTGTAACCTTGTCTGTAATGACATTGAGCAAGAATCAGCACGTCTCATACCGTGGCAGTCACATAACAAAAATGAAGCTATTAACCATGGTTCAAAAGGTCAAAAAAAAAAAGAAAATCATGCAGTTAAAACACTTTCTGGGGGGACAAGAAAAGATCAGTAAATGACACTGAAACCATGATCTTGTCCACGAAAACGAAGGCTCAAAAATTAGAGTTATCATCGAAACCGGCGTGAAAGCAGCTGTAGAAACACGGTCGACGAAGCTACAGAAATATAAAGACGCAGAGTGCATCCATTAGCTATATAGTTCGCAAATATAATGGTGACGTGCTGACCAGTGGTTAGAAAAGAAGAGTACCGCCAGCAAGAGCAGATAAAACCTCAGGAGGTCCGCACAAACAAATGTTCCTAAAAATATCCAAAGAAAAGCTCCAGAAAAGATGGTAAATTCACCAATCTCTAAAAAAACCAAGGGAGGGGAAAAAAAAAAATGTGCCTCTGCAAAACAATTCGTCCGCTTGAAGCTCCCTTAATCCACCACGGACAAGGAAACTACATTTCATCGCAATGTCCAGGAATTTGAAAAGAATACCTTGGCGACATCGAGCGGGTTAACGAGGATCGCCGAGAGGAACGCGGCACCGGCGGCGGAAACCGCCCGCTCCACATAGCTCATGCAGTAGTCTGCGGACCGCCGACTAGGAGATCCAGATGAGGACGGCCCCGTGATCGACACGTTTGCCGCGCCATCGAAATCGACCCTCGATGCCGCGCTCATCCACGACGGCAGCGCATTCCTCGAAGAACCCACCATTTCTCCAAGAACTTCCGACTCCAACGCAAGCGAGTGAGAGAGAGAGAGAGGGAGGGAGGGAGCAGGAGGAGGAGGTGTGGGAGGAGGACCTCGAGAGAAGGGGACGGAAATGGTGGCCCTGTTACTTCCGAGGGGTAGTTACAAAAGTGCCGCACGAAGGGCGGGATTAGGGGTATTTATACGTACCGGGAAGCGCGAGATTTGGGAGGACCTGAGGCGGGTGGAAGGAGACGAAACCTGCGCGGGCTGCCACGTGTTAGGTCTCCAGGCTACCAGCTTCCTCCTTTGTCGGAGGGGAACAGGGGCCAGCCGCTGTCCTCCTCATGCTTTCTTTGGATTGTTGAAAATATCCTAAAATATATCCAAATTGTTGGTTATGGCACTGTTATACTTGATGACTTCTATTATTTGAATAACACAACTTAAACCACAGCTTAATATCTAATAGGGTGTTCGGGAACAATTTTTTTTTAATCTATTTCTATCTAAAAATTTGTGTCAGTATAATTTTTAACTTACAATTTAAAATTAATAAAAACTGACATTTTATGTTTGGTAGCGGTATCATAAATTTTAAATTTTGTGTTGATGTGTTTGTCGTACGGATAGAGAGAGAGAGAGAGAGAGAGAGAGAGAGAGCCGCCGGGGGAGGGGAGGGGCTGCGCGCGGGGGGGGGGGGGGTGTGCCGGAGCCGGAGGGGAGAGGGGCTGCGGGCGTGGGGGGGCCGCCGGAGCTGGTTGGGGAGGGGAGGGGGCGCCGCAGGGGGAGGGGCTGCGCGTGGGGGGGGGGGGGCACCGGAGCCGGAGGGGAGAGGGGGAGGGGCTGCGCGTGTGGGGGGCCGCCGGAGCTGGTCGGGGAGGCTGGAGGGGGGCGCCGCAGAGGAGGGGCTGCGCGCGTGGGGGGCCGCCGGAGCTGGTCGGGGAGGGCTGCGCACGGGGGGGGGGGGGGCGCCGGAGCCGGAGGGGAGAGGGGGAGGGGCGGGGCTGCGCGTGGGGGGGGGGGTGGGGGGGCTGCCGGAGCCGGAGGGGGGGATCTGCCGGGGAGGGGGACGAGCCACAGGGGAGAGGATGCACGGGGGGAGAACGAGATTGCAGTTTCAAAAAAAAAATTGGTCAGGAGTTATTTTTTTTTAAGAATGATTTGTATGGGAGTTGGTTCTCTCCCTAAAATTTAGGGGAGTCGTACCAAACACCCATAAGTGAGTTATCTCTCTCTTTTTTTAAATTTGAGAGAGAAAGAGGTAAAAAAAATCGCAACCATACACTATAAAACATGAATCTTAAATTAACTTTTATAGGGATTTGATGAGATCATGATTCTTAAGAACATTTTTAATTTTTTAACATTTAATAATACTCTCTATAATATATTTTAAAGAAAAGTTGATTGCCTTAAAATGAGAAGTCTATGAACACAACTATTTGGAAGCATCCATGGATATTTTTGATAATTTTGAAAAAAAAAAGAATACGGGTATATATATATATATATATATATATGATGGGTCATGGTGCTACATACTTAAAATCCCAAGAAAATATGACTTTTCCACTCAATAAGCTGAAATTATTAGTGTGTAGAGTGGACTCGTTTCTTACCATTTCAACCGACTTGAATTTTTGAAAACTCGTTCTGAAAACCCATATGACTACGTGCAAATCAAACTGAGTCAAATCCAAGTAATGAACGGTGTCCTATCCCCCAATATGTTTTCTGACCGTTGACAACAATGGCATTTCTAGTGGCCAATTATGATGCACCCACCCTAAAAGATCTCATTTTGTTCCCCCTGTTGGTGATTGAGTATTAGATTTCAGTTAAAGTAACGGAGTTCTTTTGTAAATCAATTATTGTTATAGATAAAATTAAAGATATATCACTCTCGATAATGTTTTAGTATTATATCTTCGCTATCTTGAAAAAACTTACAGAGGGGTTAACTTCCATTGAGAGGACCTTAAATATTCTTCAAAGATTTTAATATTCCTTAACAGTCAAATAACCAAAATATCCCCCTCTTTCACACCAC